>JAGYYN010032679.1:0-11682 GCA_021441665.1 Euplotes cf. woodruffi 2 WChen-2021 | reverse complement strand
CGAAGATTTCCAAAACTCACTGGTTGACAATAAAAAGTCAAATGTTAAAAGCTTTGCTAGTTCGACTGATAATTCTGTTACGAATTACTATGAAGAATACATGAAAAAGTTCAAGGAAAAATTCAACTTCGACGACTCGTACGTTTCAGAACTGAAGCTTGATATTTCTGAAGACTCTAAGTAACACTCACAATGCGGATTTGCAAAGTGAAAAGCAAGTGGCAGGCTCAGCAAGACACCATTTCAATATCAAATATCCGTCCAAAAGCACAGGCAACCTGCACAGTCCAAAACTAGGCTTTTCTGAGTGGACTAAAAAAGACGGAGTCTCGAAGGCTCTGCTCTCGGCAATGGTTCTTAAAGATTTTGTGACTAGAAACCCAGGGTGAGCACAGGCTCTAAATAAATTTATTTTTAATTAAGATTCAATCTGCAAATATAAAATAGCTATCGAGCAAGGGGAGATAAAAGTATAGGATGCCAGTTTTAATCAATTTATTTGAATTAATAAATAAGATAAGAAATATTAGCAAATGGATATAAGCAAAAAGCAGATTACCGAAAAGAGAGTTGGAACGTGAATTAATTCGCTAAATAGCTCTGTAAAGCGCACCAAACAATTTGACGTCTCTCTCTCTCTCCTTTGTATGTATTTTGGTGGTTTTGCTTTTTGTTTTACTAATTGAAATTATAGTAAACCGACCGAGGACAAAATAACAGGTCAAATATTAAGTATTATGTTGAAGGGATAAAGCATTCTTTGATTAGTAGTCAAAAGTCACCAATCCACGTGAATAGAAACGAACCAAAGCCAAAATCTGAAGTTGATATTTAACAATAAATCGCTAACCAGAGGCTTTCAAAATCCTAAATTATTTGATGCAAGTGAACAGTTCTTGACGAATTTGTTTAAACCAAAAGGAGCTGAGAAGTCAGTCAAAACAGCAGAGTACCCGAGTAAGCGAATAAATACTTCTGTCCAAAACAAGTTTAAAAAACTGAATCTGAGCATCAGCAAAGATCACGAGCACAAGAGCTTCAAAGAAGAATTACAAGCGTTTGATAATATGATGATTAAATATAAGACTCATATATTTCCCAGGGCACAGGACACTGGAAGGCCGATCTCAGAGTTGTCAAACAAGGAAAACTCGTATATTTCACACTATAATGACAAATCCAATTTAAAAACGTACAGGACAATTTACCACACAAATCTTAAAGTATAGTACTATTTTTCACTTGTAGAACTATGCGAAAGGAGCTCATAATGGAAAGATTTCGACATCTCGAAGAAAAATTAGCACAAATCGATCAATAACAAGTGAGAATACGATCAACACTCAGCTTGAAAAACTTGTCCTTCGGATAAAAACACTTGAGCATGAAAATGCTGAGCTGAAGGCGCATAATAAATAAACTATTAGGTGAAGAAGATACATCACAGTTAGTATCGACAGACGTCCATTCTTTTTATCAGGATGTCTTTATCACAGATTTAAATAAAGAAATCAACACCATTAATGAAGAGGCGACGAGCTACAAACTCCAGATTTCAGAACAGGCCATGCAAATCGATAAACTGCAAAAGGAGATTCAGTATTTAAACAAAGTGCTCAATCGGTACAGGAATAATCTCAGAGAGCTGACGATTCGAGACAAGGCAGTGCTAAAACCAGAAAACTTAAAATCAATCGATAAGCAGTTTTTATCGAGACAACTAAAGAAATCAACGTTTATGCCGAATCGAGATGACGAATCCATTGCGGATGACGAGTCAAATACTATTGATCTGACTGTTTCAAGACCTTCAAGTTCCGAATTTTACAGGCGGCCTGAGAGGCATTACTCTAAAAACGTGACAAGTGTGCTCGACTACAACTTAAAGAATGCGAAGAAAGAGCAAAGAGTAAGACTGGACATGATAAACACAACAGAGGCAGCTATAAGCAAGTGAAGGAATTTTAATAGTCTCATCGACGTCTTCAAGCAGAAAGTCAAGCTGCTTCTGAATACAGAAGTCGTGCATGTTATTTTGATCGACACTTCTGCACTGCAAGTGTTCAAAAACGAAGGGCTCGGTACAACTCATCCTCTGAAGATCGACGGAACCACTTATTACATCGCTTATGAAAACCACAGGGGAAGCGGAAACTTGGCTTTATCGCGGGCTAAAGAAGAAGTAAAAGAACTGTGATTTAAATAAACTCGGCGAAGTGTTCAATGGAGTCATGCATAAGTACCAGATGTGAGAACCAATTAGGAGGTTCATTCAAGGCCCAAAAACTCTTGGCGTTGAAATAAAACACCCAATGTACTGAGCTGTTCAAATCGAGAGAATTCAAGGAGAACACACAAAGCCTTATACTATTAAAGATACTCAAATCTTAAGGAACTTGTGTCTTTTGATGTCATCAAATATTGCTAGAATTTGAAACTCATTCGAACAAACGCGGAGAGTTGAAAAGACTATGAATATACTTCAAACATTTCGAGAAATCACAATGGAGAGAAACCATGTTAAAATTTTTAACAAAATTCATGAATATGTGCCGAAATTGCTAGAGGTTGAGAAAGTTGGTGTTTTCTTCGTTGACACATCAGACAGCAATATAATCTACAGCATTACCGCATGGGAAGCAGGAAGCGATGGGATTCCGTTCATTACACAGATCGCGAAGTATCCTTGAAATATCGGGTTAACTGGTAAAGCGATTACGTGTAAATAAAGTAATAACTTACGATAAGGATAAAGAAACTGATACTTCGGCAAATTCCTTTTCGAATGAAAAAGGTTCAACAAATTCATTCGTTAACGAAATCGATAATTTCTCTGAAGCAGGCCTCATTAAAAACGCGCTTTACGGGCCTTTACTCGATGGGGAAGGAAACGTTACAGGATGTCTACAGCTTCTCAACAGAAAAGGAAAGAAACAGTTTGACGAAGCCGATCTTGAGGAGTTCCAAACCGTACTAGGAGTGATCGGAACCACAGTTAAAAATGCAAATGAGTCGTTTAACATTCTCAACATAACCATTAGTCTGCTGAAGAATATCCACACGATAAAGACATTGTTTAGCGATGATGTGTCGCTCCTCAGCCAGCTGAATGAAGTTCAAATAATTCCGAATATTAAAGCAATCCGAGAAAGCTTAGCAGAACTAACAGAAAGCAAGAAAAAGCAGTTCTTCAGAGACGGGACTCTGCTTGAAGAGGTCTTTACCCAGATCGGAGGAAAGAACAAGTCAGGTAAGTAATGTGCATTGTTAATTGTTAACTCCTCTTGTCTAGTTGTCAGAAAGAAAGGACTCAAAGCAATCGACATCGAGGAGAAGCTGAAGGAAAAAATTGCTAATAAATTCCTCAGCAAGCATTAATTCAATTTACTGCTGATTTAAGAACAGGCTTTAAATGCTGAGTTTATTTGGTAAACTCCGAATCAAAATATTTCAATATTTAACCATCGAAACATATATTTTAAGAAATGGACAATAAACTTCTGAATAAGGGAAACTCGAAACTGAAGCCTGCAAATAGCTACGCAGAATACGACGACCAGGACATGAAGGAAAACAGGATGGTTAAGATGGAGTTGTGCAGCTTAAATAAGTTTGAAAATATGGTTAACAATCTAAAGTTTGAAATGCGAGATTGCGGCAAGAAAGCTAATAAAATTAGCAAACAAAAATGAAAATATTGAGAGTACTATAAGAAATAAACTTATTGAAGTCAAAAAACGAAAATCAGAAAATAAAGAAACAATTAATACAATCCTGTCTCAATTTATGGATTTAATTCAAAGTAACTATTTGATCGAAATAAATTAGAGAAATTTCACTTTAAAATTTTTTCTCAAAAAATTTTAAAGCAATTTGAATTAAGTTTAAAATTTAAAATTTTAATTTTAACGATTTAGATTCAATTAAACCTTATTTCAAAAGGTGAATGAAAAACGAAAGACGAATTGATAACTTACTAAAATAACCTTGTTGATTCTTCAGAGAGGCTGAACTTTTCAAACTGAATTCAGGCTGAAAATGAGACCTTTCAGTTAGCAGTTCTCGCAGCAGACAAGCTGATAAAAGACTTGAATTCATTTCACAAAGTAGTTGAAGACAACGAAGTTCTCAGAAACAGGTTTATTTCGTCCAAAGCATACAAATAAAGTGAACGAAATTACCAAGGCTTACTTTAGCCTGCTCAGCAATTTCACTGATCTAAAGCAGGCGAAGTTCAAAAACCTTTCCAAAAGTAAGTTAAACATACTTTGGTTGTAACCAATCTAGAGTCGATCAGAGCAAATGCAGAAAGCAGTCTAAACAACCTCAACCAAACCATCACGAAGGAGATCAAGACGCGGTGCAAATCTTACGTACGTTTTTGACTGTAATTATATAGGATAAAAAGATATCAAAGCTTTCGAAGCAGTATGACCGAAAGCAGGAGATACTCAGCCAAAAGTTGAAGAGCCGGCAGGAGCTTGCCAGTATTATGGCCAAGTACAATAAGAATAACGGCACTGAGCACAAGAAACACTTACCTCAGTCGCATCGAAGGTATCTCAGCTCGATTGTAAGTCCCACAACAGCTTGTGTTTTAATATTAATTCATAGGTAGAGCAGTCGAAGTCATTTAGACTTCACCACCGGTTAAACAAAAGTATTGATCTAAAGTCAAAATCAAGCGGGATTAAGTTGCTCGCAGAAGTCGCTTGAATAGAACAGAAGAATATATCTGAGCTGAAGCAGCAATAAAGAAAGGTAGCAGTTTTAAATAGTTACTTGCTAATCATTTTTATAGAATTCAAAACCTTGATAAATAAGCGACAGTGCGAAATCGCTGAACTCAAAAATGCAATTCGTAAACTTACTGTTTACTATCGAAAGGAAAGCAGCGATATTAAGGATCTTAGCATTAGGTGAGACTCAGAGCAGTCTAAGTTGTACGACTGGGTCCAAAAGAAAAGCAGTATTAGCAGGAAACATTCGATCCTTGAGCTTGAAGCTGAGAAAGGCAGCATGAAGGTCTCTAAATTGATCAATGAGATCAACTCCTTGCATAATTTGAACAAGTCACCGAGTAAACTCACATCAGCCCAGATCAAAGCGAAGAACGAATACAAAGGCAATCTTTTATTTGATAACAAAATTGATGGATGCCAGAATTTACATACTCAAGATAGCGAGAGGAAAAGAATTCGGTAAGACATTGAGTTTACTTTTAATATTAATCTCCAATAATTTTAATCTTCAAAACAGAACGCAAGGATCGATCAAAGAAGAAAAAAGCCAGTTTAAATTATTTTCAACATTTTCAGATGACGTTGGTGAGGTGTTGCTTACAAATCTAAAGCTCAAGGTACTTAAACCTTATATTTTAAATTTTTACATTTGGAAATAAAAGCAATAATAAATATCATAGGATGGATTTTCAAATGAAGTAATTCCCTACTCGCATAGGGACAGCAATAACCCTTTGTTTATGTGTTCTGGACAAATTCAATTAACAACAAAGACGGGGGTTACTTCAGAACGAGAGATAAACAAAAGCGATCTGAATTTTGACGATACTCTTTCTGACGTTCCTGTTAGAGACTGTTCTGTACTGCAGGATGCAACTTTCTTTAATCGGTCGTTAGATAACAGAGTCAACCGATTGCTTGAAGAATTCGATCTTGAGCTGTCATTCGATAAAGATTGCATCCCGTCGAAATTGAAAAATGAATCAGCGAAAAAGAATACGCCGTCATTTAAGGATTCTGCTTTATTGTACAATAATCACTTGAGGCAAACTGACTCTATCAAAGAGTATAATTTTGAAAGTCAGTACATCAACAGCTTTATCAACCTCGGAAATATTCCTGAAGAAATCGAAGAAAGTAAGGAATTTTACTAATTCTGATCTCACGAGATATAGACTGAAGCAATATTTATTCTGATGTCACAATCAGTAAAAACAATTCACAAAGAGGGAATTCTAAGCCAAGCACCAGTGCAAATTATAACAGCGAAAATAGACGGGGAAAGGAAGTTGCAGATTTGCCTGAGTTCTTGTCTCAATTAAATTTTGAACTCTCACCAAAGCACCATTTGAAAAATCTTAATGGCGCTTTAAATAGCTTTTTAAACGATAAGAGCTCATTAAAGTGCGAATCTGAATTATTTGGAGAAGCTGAAAGACTGACGTTTTGAAAATAATAAAGCTGAGCTGGTAAACAACCCCGAAGCTGACAACAAGTGCAACAGCAACTGAAATACAGTCCCGTATTCTAGTGGAGACAAGACGAATAAAAACTACAGCCCTTTGTGTAACTCAAACGGAAGCAAGTTTGCAAGAATGAGGACGAATCCTTCAAAACAGTCACTTTGATCTCCTGAAGTAAAAGCAGAGAGCAACAGTGGGGATAATTACAACAGTGTTAAGAAGGAGTCAGATTACAAGTCAATGTGAAACACATCAGTCAAACACAAATCACTAAACTTCACCTAAACCAAACTTTCAATAAAATGGTGATTGCGAGTTAAATACGATAAATGTTGAAAGTTGTTAAATATTGCATAAATAAATTTTATCTGGTAAGCAAATGGAGATCAATAATTTATCTAAATTAGTGATCAGCAGGTGTGACTATACTTATACATGCTAAATTGCATATTAAAAATAGCAAAAATACAAGCAAACCTTTTAAATACTTAATTAAGCCAGGTTTAACTCGATAGCACAGATAGCAATAGTTTATTCTTCAATGAGACAATGTATATTTCTGTTTGGTGGAATAAAAATGACTAAAAGTAGTTAAAATATTGTTCAATCGGATGTATACTATTAGTATCTATAAATCAAACAGCAAATTATTCTTATAAAAAGCATCTTCTTTTTAATAATTATATAAATAAACGAATTGTCACTTACAATATTGCACAGCAAATGAAAGTAAAGCTGTCAGAGTACAGGCTTAATAAAAACATCCAAAACCACATAAGCCAAAAGCAAACGAAGCTGAGCCTCACAGGTAATCTTAATAACTAAGCAAGCAACCGGCAGTGTATTTTTAAAAGTTCTAATATTACATCAACGATTTCACTGTTTAAATGCCCGGCCGAGGATATGATAAAGATTAGCGATTCTCGAAATAAATTACGGATTGATTTCAAACTACTATTTTATATAAACAAAACTGAGTCCCTGTCCCTTATTAGCACTCAAATTAATCAGTTGATAAATCTGGATTTGGGAGTAAATCAGCAAATAGTATTTTGAACTCGATTCTGAATTCAAATTTTGAATTACGAGTGAAATGAACTTTTGGGTTTAGAAAATATTCAGAAACCAGGCTCCAAAATTGAAAATTATAGAAAATAAGTGCAGAATTCCTCTTTCGATGGTCGAAGATAATTCAGGCTCCAGTATTATTTTAAACGAAAGGAGGGAAGCTAATATGGAACAGCTGCATAAGGTCGCGACTAAATATGTGGACTTTGGGTCTCTGTCTCCTCACACTAAGCAAATCGAACCAGCAATTAAAGAATCATTAACTCCGTGCTCGAATAAAGTAAGATCAAAAGCTAAAAATTGTTTAGCATAGATATGTTAAAAGGCTATATGGAGCTAAAGCAAACCCCACTGGCTGATCGGTAAATATGAAGGAACTGAAATAAGAAGCATAAGCAGAAATAGGTATGAATTTGAGATTAAACAAATAGGTCTGAATGCAAGTCATCACAGTTAAATACTCATGAAATCATGAATAAACAGCCATACATTCCTTGAACAGGCTATCAGTTTCCTATTAGAGAATATATGGATCTACCCGCGGGCAGGAATGCTCACAATAACTTGCATAGTCTATCAACATGTAAATATTCGTTAATCAAAAGTCCTTTATGTACCTAATGCAGAGTAATAACCGTTTTTAGCTTCGATTCACACCAGTGGATTGCATGAGAGTTCTTCAATATCAAAAATTAAGGACAAAGACTACAGCACTAAAAACAATCACAAGAAAATGCAGTTGTTCGAAAAGCAGAACCACATTCGGCAAATGAAGACCATCTGAAAGCAACTTAAGATTTCAAATAAGAACCTGTCAACCCCAGGATTTTCAAAAGCAGCTGAAAAACTGAAAGGAAAGATGTTGAGAGACTCTCAAAAGAGGAACCAGTTTGCCAAGCTGGTAATTAAAAACTCCTTCGACAAATCAAAAGAAAAGTCTGCGATATAGCAAATCAACTAGAGAATAGTGAGATGGCGAGATTCGTTTTACTATCAAACAATCCTTCGAACTATATTATAAATCCAGAAACTGAAGACCAAAAGCACAAGCGGTGTCTGAGCTACAACAACCACACTCAAATGAAGGCAGTCTTCGAATCAGACAACTTTGGTGAGTACGAATCAAAGGTTGCATGTCACGAAAGAAAATAAGAGTCAAGTTGCAGAAAATGAAAATAATTATGTCCCACTCGATAAAATCTTAAAAGAGTTGATTTTGACTCACCATCAGCCAGCCCAAATCCCAAACTTTTCAAGTTATTATTCGAAAGAAAATTTTAACAAGATTTCGAAGCTTAAGCCCCAAACCGCAAATATCGCGAAGAGAAGTGAGAACGCGAGGAGAATTAAAAAGTTATCAGTGAATAAATATAAAAACAACGAGTATGGGTTTGTATATAATCATATAGCACGATAAGCTTCAACTGAGATCTCCCGTACATCAGCGAGAAGGACAAGTCTGGGTTCTTAAGCACCAAGATCAACTTAGTGCCCCGATTTATGAACAAGTACGGCAGTTACAACAGAAAGTAGCACTTTAAAAGCAGCTAATCTTGAACGAACAAACATTGTGAATGCGAACATCGTGCTTCCAAAGCTCAACGAAGATGAAGACAGCTCTTGCTTCCAGCTGAATGAAAACGACATTCTTTCTGATTCTGAAGACTCCAAGACAACATATAAATCGATCGATTCTGAAGACGGTTCTCCTCGTGAAAAAGTCGAAAGGCAATGTGAGAGTCCTATCAAAAAGTGGCTGTCCCACAATCGAGACTTCGAAATCAAAATAAACATGGTGGTTGGTGGAAAAGACAAAAAATGCTAAATTGGCATAGATAGTTAAGACTATCTTAGGACCATTGACTCGGCAGTGTAATACAATAATTATATCTTGCATTATTCATTATCACTTCGGCAAAAGTGTTTTAAATAACAACAAATATTATATCTCTAAATTAAAATAGTATTAGGATGTCGGAATATTATTTACCTGACTTGAGGAAGCTTTACTTTAGCTATAGTTAAAAGCTGTGATGGTCTTAAATAATATTATTAAATTCAATCGTCATTGAAAACTAATATTTTGTTGGTCAATCAATGCGAGGTGGATTTGATCATCAACACCTTTTCTGTGATTCAAAGTACTTAAATACTGGTTTATAAGAAAACTCAAATAAAAGCTGAAGAATGAATTAAATAAACAAGCTTAGTGCTTGGTGAGCTTCCAATAATTTGGATTGAATCTTTTATCATGCAGATCGACGTATTTTAGAAGATCTTGATCTGGCTTTTGCTTTCCCCCTACAAATTTGCTAAATGCTGACTTTCAATTGCTCGAAGTACTATCGATGCTTGGAAGGGATCTGAACTCGTCATGTGGCTTCGTAATTTTGACCATAGGTACAGATTTGTTCCGATCTTCGTTTAATTTCACTGGATCTATAAATAAATACGATCGCATAATTCTTCCGCAGAAATAAAAATGATATTTCTGAAAATTAACAAAATTTTGAATATTTGTAAAAAATCATTATTTTTAATAAAAAGTGTAAAAATCGATAAAATTGAATAAAGATTTTACATTTTGGAAGTCCTATCGGTCTGCAATTTCTATCCAAAATATCTTTTTTGATATTCTGGGACTTGTCTCTGAGTCCCTCGTCAGCTGAAATATAAGTCGACTGCGTCGAACTGTCAGATTGCTTTCTGACGTAAGAATAATTCTTCGATCTTTGCTTGTTTCTCGAATCAGAGTTCCTGAGATAGCAGGCAAATCAGCTGTTTTCAAGAGGAAATGCGGGGACGCATTTGGCTGAGTTGGCTTGGAAGTACTTATCATTGTTTATCTCTGGCAGTCGCCTGTCGCTAAAAGTAAACTCAGTCATCGTGACTCGTGAGTGTCTTCCAACACTCTGATGTCTCGTTTTCGATGCATTTTTCTTGATTAATGGTGTAATTTTTTCAAGTTGGTCTCGCTTGATCATCAAAAGTGAATTGATAAGCGTGTGATGAATATCATCAGGAGATAAGCATTCAGCTGGCTCAGAATTACTGTTAGCTTGCTCTTCCTTCTTTGCTTTCCAAATCTCGTCGATTAAGTTATTCAGTGTTTCGATTCCTTCTCTTGCGTATTTAAGATTTTCGGTTTTATCTACACGATAAAATTATGAATTTTCTTATTTGATGAAGAGTTAGTGAATTCTTAATTTCTGCACGAAAATCACCGCGTATGCGGTTATATCAAGATACGATTTTATGGTTTAAACAGCAGTTAGAAATGAAATGATTTTTACCTTCGGGATTTGTAAGCAGAAAATTCAGAATTTTCTGAAATTTTGGCTTTTGTATCGTTGAAGCATACTCTTTCAAATGTGAATACACATCTGCATTCAGGGACTTGATGAACCCTCTTCTAAATTCGTTGTTGTTGCTGAGGATTATCTTCGAGATGTTGTGCCATTTAGCTCCTGCGTGAGTTTGATATGCGCCCTCTGCATCTATGTATTGATTAATGATAAATTAACTTACTGAAGTCTTCGAATTTTGAAGCTGGAATCGAGCTATCGAATGATATTGGCAAAAGTGGCTGGCATCCTTCAAGCTTGCAGTAAGGTTTAAAGTAATAATCGAGCTTCCTTTGCTTTGTCTTATCCATCAGATTGCATTTATCAACAAGGCTATTGAGATACTCAGGCAGATCATCAAGTTCAGTTGGTCCATTTGAGTCAAATCGATTCATCTGCTGTCGTTTTCTGAATAAGTTTAGTCTTGAAGCTGCATTTCTATTTGTATATCGAGACGACTTCGATCATATGCTCGATCTCCTGTGCTTTTTGATAAGTCTATTCAAACTTTTGTGAGAGCGATTGATATCATCCGAGTCAATGCTGTTGTCTGAATTTAAATTTTTGCAATTGCACTCTTTCTTGCCTAAATTCGTCCTGTCAATTGGACTGAGTCTTGATTTCCTCATATCGTTAAGCAAATGTTCTCTGTTTCAATTTAAATGTGGTTGATTGCCAGCTAATACATTTGGCTGGAGGGTGTTCCGTTTGATCTCTTTCTTTTTAATGATTCTAAAGGATACCAAGGTTACATCATAATTGAGGTTTGTTTGTAAGCTTACCTTAAGTCTTTTGATTGAGAGTCAAGATCTTCAACTTCAATATTTCCACCACTGTTTTTATTGGACTTACAGTCTGTTTGATTCATTGATGTCAAGATTTGTTAAATAAACTAGCAATTATTAGTTATTTTTATTAATCCTTATCTTAATTTTTCGATTAAATATTGACCATATGAATTATTCAATTCAATCGAAGTTAGGGAGGCTTTATTAAAAAATATATTGACTCAATATAGTTTTTACTGACCAATATATTATTAAGTATAATTAAACATATTTGTTT
>JAGYYN010032678.1:0-10748 GCA_021441665.1 Euplotes cf. woodruffi 2 WChen-2021 | reverse complement strand
TTTACCGTTGACTGAGACTCCTCTATAGCTCGAGCCTCTAAAATTTCCACTTTTCAGGCTTGAAGGTTTTAGAGCTTTAGTCTTGTTTTTGAAAACTACATCGCTTTGATTTGGATACGAGTCCATCTCGGCAAAGAGTTGTCTCCTTGATTTCTCCATTTCAACCGCGTGGTCGTAGAAGAGTCTTCTTATTAGCCTAAAGCATCTTGTTTAGTTTTGGGCAAATTTGATGAAGTCGAAGAAGTGTGAAGTATCCAAGTAAAGTGGAATTAAGTTTAGCTTACTCTGATGATAAAAGACTTGCGCCGCTGTATTTCTTAATGCTATAGATCATGAGGTAAATAATTGATACGAGATTTCGCATAAATCTTGCGTATCTATTACGCTAATCGGCTTGAAGAGAAGATAAAATTAATAATACTTCGGCTGATTTGAGCCTTGAATCTGAAAATCATCGTAAAATTGACAAACCTCGAACCAGAGTATTAATAAAGCAAATACGTACCTTGTGATTTCGTCTATTTGAGAACTGATCTCGTCGTGGACTTCTGGGTAAGACTGGCAGTTGCAGAATAAGGAAGAAAGCATGTAGTTCATAAAATTTCAATCCTGGTTGCAAATCCAATATACCGTATCATTTAGTCCGACAGGTGAATCTGGGAAATCTTTGCTGATTGCATTCAGCATAAATTCATTCCCCATTGGTGGAATGAAATAAGCTGCAGCTAAGCTTTGTTGATGCATCAACTGATGATATACAGTGTCGTCTCACACAATAGTATTCATTCAAGGGATCTAAAGTTAGGCCATAAACCAGTTTTATGTATTATCTTTGCTATCGAAGTGGTTCAGCATCAAAGAAAAGACACAGACCACTAAACAATCACAAATAAGCAAGGCTTAAATTTTTAGTGCGAAGGAACTATGATAATCAGTTTAAAATTACTCGAAAATAAATCAAAAGCTACGCAGAGTTATCTCTAAACAAATGGCAAGTCTTTGACAAGACAATTTTATATATAGCACAAAGCAATAGAAACGGTAAGTTGAGTATTACCTTAGACTCACTGCTGTCACGGAGTCCTGCTCTCTGCTCTTTCAAGGCTCTTTTAGTTATGCTCATTTTACTTGATATTTTGTTCAATTTTTTAATTGTAATACTCACAAATAAAAGATATAGGAAAATAGTTATTAAAAAAATACGTAAACAAAAAATTTTTTAAATAAAAAGTATATTTTAAAATAAAGATAAAAGTGGTTTTTTTTTGTATTTAAAAATAAAAACTTTAGTTTTACAAATTTATATATCAAATAGTAAAATTTATATTTTTATATTAGTAAAAATAATTATCTGTACAATAATTATCAAAAACTCAGTCTCGCAAATATTCTTAAACAAAGCCTATTTTTCTATATTGAAACCTCATATTTTAAAGCATGATAATTAAAAATAACATATTATTTCAACCCAAAAAACTGTAAAAATCAAGGTAATTATACCTAAAATTATCGAATCTTAGTTCTGCATTCTCATGACTAATCAGATTCTATATAATCTTCGTCGCTTTCTGATATTTTTCTTCGCCTAAAACAAAATGAGGAATTAAAGTACTTGAGTCTGCTCTTTTGCAGCTTATTCACTTGTTCGTTGTAATCGAAGGAGGGTTCTGCCTTCGAACGTCCTTTGTCTTCTCGTTTTCTTGATCTTGTTTCTCTGCTGGTTTTGCTTTCTTCAAACTCTACAAATTTGGTCAGCAGTTAAAATGAGGAACAGCAATAAAGACAGTTGTAATTTAGATTATAGAAAAACGATATTTTTGATTCTCTTGCCTAAATACATGTAGGTTTCTATAGAAGGAACTGGAGCTAACTTATATTCGGCTAAGTTTATGCTATTCGAAGACAGGTTTAGCGCCTTGAGACGCTTCCGCCCTCTTCGCTTTTTATTCGCCTTCAGGGTACCTTTATATGACGGCTGGTTCTTGTTTCTTGATGACCGACGGAGGTTTGTATTACTGCTATCTAAATTTATCTTGAAGTCAGTGTTGCTTATTGGACTTGAGTCACTTTCATCTGAGTATTTTGGATATTTCTGAGGAGTTGGCTTTTTAAAACTCTCGTCATCTTTTTCTTCTTCATTGTAATTTACGATGTTCTTTCTCCTTGTTGATCTGAATTGAAGTGGTGATGCTTTCTTTGGATTTCTTTTTGAGTTTTTATTTTCAGATACTTCAGAAGTATTCGAGCTCATTCGATTTCTTGTATTTACAGATCTTTGTGGAATCTAAAAATTATTAGTACAAATAGACTTACGTTTCTAAGTTTATTTGAGATCATCTTTTCAAAGTACTTTTTTAAAGTCTCATGCACTTGCTTTGCTTCTTTTGAAATTTTCACATTTTTGCCGTTGAACTCATTACTATTGAGCTCGATTAATTTAAGATCGTTGAGCATCATCTGCTTGCTCCTGTACCAGTTGCTTTCAATATTGTCTCGAATAGTATAAAGATTCATTTCAACAGCAACGACATTTAAATAATCAGGAGCAACATCATCAGTGACGACATTGATGAAGTTCCCAGCGATCGAGTTGTTTTTAACATACGAGTCAATAATCTCAACGATCTTCGCTCTTTCGACATCATTAAAAGCAGGCTGTTGGTTGTTGGCATTAAATTGCCTTGTCTCTTCATAAACAAAATTATCGCCGTCTCTGTATATATTGTAGTCTTTGTTGCGTCTGACTTCCCAGGCGGAGATTCGGCCTGCCTTGACGACCTGAGCTCTCCCAGTGACATTGGCGCGTAGCTGATGGCCGTCTGACTTCACGTTGTAAACATTCTGCTTATAGTAAATACACTTGTAAAGGCTTGGAGAGTAAACCTCCGGCTCGTAGTCACTAATATCAATAATTTCCTTCGGTGGCTCGTGCAAAAGTGGAGATTTCAGCTGCCTTAGTAAAATGTCCTGCAACTCCAACGGCTTGATTGACTCTTCATATGAGTTCAGCGGAATCAAGTAGTTTATTGAAATATTTTGCGATTCTGAATCTGTGTTGAAATACAGAATCGAAAATTCGGTATCTCTGACCTCTTCAGGCTCGATTACTGAAAGCTTTATTTCCGACTGAATGCTAAACTCGTTGTTTCCTGTATTCAGCTTTCTGTTCATTTCATGTGTTGTCGCACTTGGCAGTTGGTACTTTAGTTCTTTAATCACTCATTTGAGTGTTGAGTGTGTGAGAGTCGAATATGAAGACAAATTACTGCCTCCGAGTAGGATATTAAAATAGTCATTCAGCGGAGTATTTCTTTCAGGCTCAGTCGTGATAAAGTGATATGGAAGATTGCCGAACACTTCTTCATATCCTTGGAAGTTAAAGTAAGCTAAATCACCAATCTGAGGGATGTATGTATCTCCAACGCTTCCATAGAACATTTCGCGGTTTATCATTTTGTATACATTTTCGTTTACTAACTTATCGTCAACTTGGTCGAGGAAGCTGTCTGTGAGCTGGGACTTGAGCCTGTCTGTTAAACATTCAAGGCAAACAAGGTCGCCTTGGTAGTCTTGAGTCATCCTTAGATAAGAGCACTTAAAGCCATGGTAGTATTTCGATCAGATGCTTCACTGAATGGAAGCTCCGTTTCTTCCACATCGATTTCATTCGTTCCCGTACCCAATGCTCCACTGGTTTGCTCATTGAAGGATATTTTCGAATTCATATTTGCTGATCTGCTTGATTATTTCGTTGCTTTCGAGTCATTCTCGGTGGAACCAGTAAATCATCTCATCTTGGACCTTGTCGTTAATGTAGTACTTAAAAGGTCCGATGAGGCTGTGTTCACCTTTCTTTTTCTTTCAGAGCGCTCAATCAAGATTGGTTTTATCTTGTTCGTTCATTTTGATAGCCTCTTCGACATCAATGCGATATCAGTCACCCTGCATCGTTCTTTTGAACTCATAATCTTCAGAGCTATTTGTTCACAGCAGCGCATTTGTTGCTTTATGCTTTATCTGCTTGGTTTTCTCTTCTTCATAAAGGACTCTGGTACTATTCAATAAATCCTTTGTGTTTGTTTTATTTTGCTGGACAGCAGGTACTCGGGTTGTGATTATCTCATCGGACTCTGATTCTTCCTCTGACTGCTTTACTCTTGAGCTGTAAAAATTGTGATTCCTGATGACTGGCTTATTTCTTATTTGCTGCTTCTTTCATTAAAGAATCTTCAGAGTAATCAGAGTCGATATTTTCATTAATATATTCAACGTATTCTTCTGAGTCATCACCTGAGATACTTGGGCTTTTGCTTTTACTCTCCTCATCGTTTCTTCTAAGGTTTCGGTTTTGCCTTCTTTGCGCGCGTTCTTCCCTTTGGTTGACTTTGCGCTCTTCACGTACAACAGCATCTCGAGAGTGATAAGGTTGTCTTCTAATAGTTCGTCTGTTTCCGATTCGTTCGTGAGAGGACTCGACGATAAAGTCTTCATCAGACGACCTGTAAAAGAATTAATGCGAAATCTCGCTTACATTGAGTCTCTGTTTCTTCGTCGATGTTGCTGGCGGCTATCTCTTGAGTCGTTACTGCTTCTATCGCTGCTGTCTTCATTGCCTCGATTATCTTGCGGTGAGTCTAAAATGTAAAACAGCGTAAAAATACTTAAAAATGCATATGGCGCAAATTCCTCAGCATAGTTTTCGAAGAACTTCTGGTCTTTCATGAATTTCGAATACCGCTCTTTGTACTCTTTTTCGTACCTATCGCTGGTGAGATACTTGCCGATGTATCTTTCACCGATAATCGGAGGTGGCGGCTGCTTTGTATACTTAGTTCTATCGTAGTTTCAAAGCTCAGCGTCTCTTTCATTGTAAATATTACTTGTCGCTTCTGGAAGCTTATCATACTGAAAGAACTGTTCGACAGGTGTCGCATAGTACGCTTCCTTATTGTAAATAGAGTAAATAGAGTAAGTGCCCATTAGCTTTGAGACAACAAAGTATTTTCCTCATGTCGAGAACTTTCCATCGAACACCTCGTTGAGTATATTTGGATCTCTATTGTAAATTCCAGTTTCTGAGAAGTGTTTGATTCAAGTGCCTTTCTCGATATCCCAAATGTTTATCTTTCCTGCCCCTCCTCCACTAATGAAGTAGTTTTCGTCTTTTGGGTGAGTTTCAAGGACAAATGTAAAGTTTTGTAGTGTTATGTTGCTCTCTTTGCTGCCGAACCGGTGAATGACTTTTTGCTTCCTCTGGTCCCATACATAAATAACAGACTGGTCTAAGATAGAGTCTTCTTCGACTTTGCCGCCGAATGCAACAATCGCGTATCTTCCCCGACACGACCAGATGATTGAGTCTCACTGCGAGATAGAGAATATGTCGGATCCTCGGAGAGAAGTAACGAGTCTTTTTCTAAGTGGATGCTCTTTCTTTGTATTGCCTTCTTTCCGACCATTTTCTAAGTCAAGTACCAATTCATTAATTTCTGTGGCGGTTTCAGGCTGCCTCCAGATGTTAGCGGTTCCGTCTACAGATCCAGTCATGAAGAAGTTCTCATCAGGGGATATCGATATCATATGCAGGTGATGCGAATGCGCTTTTATCTTCGATACGAGTTCGTATGCCTCGTGGACAACTTTTTCTCTTCGGTAATTATCAGTTCTCCATATCATGAGGTCTCCTGAGTATCAGCCACTAAAAATTAGTCCTCGCTTGTTCGAGATATCGATACAGTCGATTTTCTTGTTCTTTTTAAGCCCAGTGAACTCGATGCTGCTGAGTGAAAGCAGATACAGAGGGTTTTTCTTCTCGACTGGCTTAGCTCTTCTTGTTTTTACTGGAGTTTCATTTTGTTCGTTTGCAATATCAAAATTGTCAATTGCATCAAGATTGTATACATTTATAAGCCCGTCGTCGCTACCTGAATAAAGTAGTTGAACTTCGGAGCTAGCTAGTTTAGTCTGAATGACCTTAATACTGTTGACTGATCCTTTGTGTTCTTTGCAAGTATGGAGGTGTTTGAGCAACTTCAGATCCCATATCTTGATGGCCCCTTCTTTTCCAGCAGAAATAATATACCTATTGCAATAGCTGATGTGAATATCCATAATAACGTCTGTGTGACCGTGGAGGACGCCTTGCAAGCTCGCATTGCTGGCCAACCAAACTTTGACGAGTCTATTTTAATGAATCAAAAGGGAAATCTTTCGAAAGTTACCTATCATCTGCACCAGTGATTATGAACTTATTTGTTAAATCAAACTTAATTCAGGAGATCGCCATAGGTTCATCTCCAAGGCAAGCGTGACCAAACACAGTCTTCATCAGCGAGAACTTATTGATCAAATCTTGTCCGCCCTGGGCTTGCGGGAATCTTTGGGCTGGAATCTTTGTGTTTCGCTTTCTGAGTGAAAATGCTTGATTTTTAGTTGCAAATCAATTTTCGCCATTTTTCTTAATAAAAGTTGACCTATATAAAGGCGTGAATTCCGGTCTGTGATCAGTGGAGGACTGAGTCCAACTTACTGGTCCTGCATCTTCTGAGAAAATCCAATATTCTCTATCGCGTAGATCGGCTCCTTGGAGTTGTGCATGAGGGTTCCAAATAGATCGATTAAATAATTCGATGGAAAATGAAGATGATCCATCATTATCTGCTCAAAACTTAATTGCTGTGACTTGCCTGTCCAACTACATATTGTTGGCAGAGGCAGTTTGCTCAGAAGCTATAAAGGTCAGAATTAGTTGGGTACAATCGGTGTCGGAAATGGTCCGTCTGCTTACCTTCTGTAGTAATTTTTCATAATCTTCTTTATCTAAGTGTGTTTCAAGATATCTCAGCACAAGGAAATTGATTTCTTTTTCCATATGTTCAAATATTTCAAATCTAAATAATTTTATTAATTAGATTACACTATTTATGCGAAGTCAATTTGATGCGTTTGCAGAGTTGAATTATATACTCAATATTCTAAATCCTTAAATTATAAATTCTCAACGAGTAATTCACCAAAATTATATTGAAAACTAAGTTATACTTAAATACCAATATTATATCGTATTTTTACCATCACCAAATTTCCTTAAAAAAATCTAAATTTTTAAAAATCAATATTTTTTCGATTCCATATCCAAACCCCATCATTCCAAATGTTTCGTCTAAAACTCGATCCCCAAAATTCTGATACAAAAACTCTAAAACCCTGAATTGTTCTCAAGTGAATCTCTCTTTTTTCTTTCGAAAATACTAATAAGCAGCCATATTAAAATCTTGATTAATAGCGAATGCTCGCCTCCAAATCTGCAGTAATTCTACATCAGCTTATTTATTACTCGCTATTTGGATTTACAGACATAAGGCAGTCACAGCTCATCCGGATTGCGAATTTGAGGTGGGTGGATGTTATTTGCGACAAATGCAAAAGCACTGGTTTGGGTGGAGATTGCGATTAAAGCAATTCATTTGAAGCAGAGATTGGTATTCGAAGAGCAGATGAGGATGTGATTGTGTTTTTTTAGATTTGTTTTTGATTTTTTAGGTGTAATTTTTGTGTTTTATTGTTGAAAATGAAAATTTTTGGGTTTTGGTATTATTTAAAAAAACATGATATTTTGAGTTTTTGTAGTATCTTGCATGAAAGAATTTGAAAGTAATGATATATTTTAAGTATTGGCTTTAAATGATTCAATTTGTATATCTCTTGTTGTTATTAATCTTAATTTCTTAGTTTTCGAAGCATAGTTAGCTACAATTCCTCCAAAAATGAGTATTAGACTGGATATTATCTTGCAATGTCGAAAAATGTTCAAAATACTATGATGCTGAGAGATGTTAATTAGCGAAGACTTTTTTCTTTAAAATGAATTGAGCTGCTGTTGATGCCAAGCTACTCATCAATATCAGTGTCTTGACAACCATAATTTTTTTATTTGCAATAAGTTTGTCTTAATTTTTTAATGCCGAAACTTCAATATCATTTTCAATTTAAAATCAAATTTAAATAATTTTAAAATATTTAAAAAAATTTTCAAGATTGCAAATGAATTTTTTTAATTTAAATTCGAAACTAAAATATCATAATTAATTTTTTTCTAAAAATCCAGATTTATATTTTTATATATAAAAAACCTAATTTTATAATAAAAAAAATATAAAAATTTCAACTAATTTATCAACTTTAATAATTTACTAAACTCACAATATTAAATTTTTTCTGCAACTTAATTACAATTTTTGCTTTAAAAATCTCTATAAATCTTATCCAAAACCCCGAATTCCTTATTTTATCTAATCAGTGCTCTCACAAAACACCCATTAATTTCTCTATTTAGCACTTGGCAAATAACCTATTATTTTTAATCTTTGCACGGTTGAACAAAGATGGAGGAGAGAAGGGGTGAGTCTGCAGTCCGTTGAGTCCCATCCTTCAGCAGACTATCAATAACAAATACCCGTACGATCATAGTTATTCCATCCTTCCTCAAATTTGCTAAATATTAATAGGAAGTGTGAAAGCACAAGCGGAGGATGAAATGCACGAGGCCAAGATGATTTAAAAATCAATAATAAATCGCAATTTATGCAATTTTTAATTGATATTAGATTTTAGTTATTTAGCTATTTTTACTTTGAAATACTAAAAATGTATCTTCGAATAATAAGCCGAAATTATCTTCGAATATTGACTGCGTTGGACTTGCAATATTTCATCATGGTCGAGGCCAAAATTCCTTGAGATCTGAATTGGATGGGTTTGGAAAGAATTAGTCAAGGTTCCCTGCAGATTGAAATATTACTGCAGATTTTAAGACACGAGGACAGCTAAGAATTATAATAATTTTCAGAAAATTTTCTGATCATTCTGATGTGAAAGAGTTGATTTAAAAATAGATACATGAGGCTGTTTAGAAGTTTTTATAAGTTTTTTCATCTACTTGTTGAGATATTTATATAATTTTGGTTGATAGTAATATTGAGGAATAAAAATATTTACCATATTTAATGATGATAATAAAAGTTAAATTTATTAATATATAAAATAAATTATTTTTACCTAAATTTTTATTAATATGACAGCAAGATACTGAATTAAAGCTTGCAAAGGTTAATTAAAAATATAGTTATTCTGAATTCCATTTAGTAATATTAAATATCAGTAATCTTGATAGTTAATAATAAAATTCAAGAATTTACAAGCAAATAAAAAAATTGGTTAAACTCATTTTATTGATAACTTCATCAATTTTATGAGCTCAGCAATGACTTAGCTAAGATTTCATATTATCGCTGATCACGTCAGAAACTCCTTTTGCATTTCCTAGGATAATCAATGGCTTTAAGCTATCAATCTTATGAATATCAACCTGTTTGCCTTTGAGTATAATATCAGCAGTTGCAATTTCAATTGGATGGGGGTCTCTACAAAGCTTGCTTTCTTCGTTAATTTCTCCAGTTTCCTCCTTTGGATCAGTTTTCGATGGTGCATGAGCAACCTCTGCATTACCGAAGCATGCGACGACATTGATCTTGCTGTTGACAATCTTTTCAACAAAGTCAGAGATAGGTTCTCCTTCAGCAATTGCTTTCTTAAAGTTAGCGTCGTTTGTGTCGTTGAGCTTTGATTGCTTCAAGAAATATCTATAATATGCAGCAAACGCCTCCTGTTCTTCTTCAGATAGTTTGAATATCGCTTCATTTGTAGATTCGTCTTGATGGTATCCTCCTGTGTAAACACCGACAGAGGAAAAGAGCTCATTTAAGCCTTTAGACACTTCTCCAATGATCGAATACGAAGCAGTGCAAGTGGCGCAAGGCAGACAGCATAACGCTGTGCATGGGCAGCAAAAGCACAGCGCAGTACCAAGCAAGCATCCAGTTCCACATTTCGCACAGCATCCAGGCTCATCAATATGAAGGCCAACTGAGCTAAAGCTGTTTTTATCAACTCCGAAAGGAGACAAGAGGAAAAGATTCTTCGTAATTTTCGGATAGTGTAAAGAGTACTTTGCAGCAACATAGGCTCCGAATGCATATCCAGCAACGCTAAGGCTTTTGATGCCCATTGCTTCTCTCCACTTTTCAATCGAGTTGACGTAGAAGCAGTCGAGCTCTTCAGATGTAGCACAGGTGAACTTCGGTCTTGCACTTCTCCCCATTCCGAGGAGATCAATCGCGAAGACGCGGAAGTTGCTGCTTAAGTACTTCAGCATCTTGAAGAAGATCAAAGCTGACGATTGATATCCGTGGATAAGCAGCAGAGCAGGCTTTTTAGAGTCTCCGCACTCGTAAGTCCAAATGTGGCAGCTTTCGGTTATATCTACAAATACAGAATGAGCAATCAGTTTAAATGAAGGTGAATAAAAGATTCATACCGTCGTATTCAGGTCTCTTCGAACAGCAAGACCAAAAGGAAGAGGACTCTTTGACCTCTTCTTCTCCTTTCTTCCAGTCTTTCGACGTGAACTTGATCTTAGTCTCGTATGACTTGACGCTTCCTTTAGCGAGTCCAGTGTATTCGAGGAGCTTCGCCTCGGCAATATCGATTTCCCTTTTCGATCCTCCAGCTGCAAACATATTTATTTCTATTAGAAAAAAATTCGGTTTTGGAATATTTATTACTGATGTTCACGGCAAAGCCAGTGCAAGTGAGGAAATGCTAAAAATTTAATAATTCTATTTTCTATTTAAAATAATTCAAGTTGATCAATTTTTATAAAAAATAATCAAAAATTTATAATGATTTTA
>JAGYYN010032670.1:0-15878 GCA_021441665.1 Euplotes cf. woodruffi 2 WChen-2021 | reverse complement strand
AGAATAAATTTAGATCGAATTTAGAAAATAATCAGTGAGGATAGAGAATACAGTACAAAGGAATATAAAATATTCCAATACATTTTAAAGAAAAAAATTGATAATAATAAAATGTTACGAAGTAGGTAGTATAAAAAATATATTTAGATTATTAAAATACTTCTTTTATTATACATAAATATAATCTATTATAATTCTTAAAATTCTAAAATTTATATAAAAAGTGAAATTATTTATAGAATTCCATAAATGATAAATTCTCAATAAAATAAGTGTATATTTTGCGTATATTTACTCTAAAATGAATCAATTTCTCTTGCCTAAGCTACATTCCCTAATCAACCCCTTTCCCAATGCGCAATAATCTTCATTCCAAATCGATACCCGGTGTCTTGGCGTATAATAAAATGAGCAATATGAACAGCCCATCACCCTCATTCCAAGCGCCGAACCCAGCTGCGCAATGCCTGTCCCCGCAGGGTCCGTCTCGCACAGAGCGGGGGAGCAGGAACGAAGACCAAGACTCGCTGTCGCTAATGCTTTCAACGCACTCGAACTTCAATCCCGGGGCCGTGGCGCATGCAAAGATGGCAGAAGGAGAGGAGTTCAAAAGGTAAAGCTACTGACTATCTTTAGAGAGCTCAGCGAGTTCAGACACCGCAAGGCCAGCCAGGCCAACACTCAGTTTAATTACGTCAGCAGGTCCGTCTCCATCGGCAAGGGCGCGATGAATATTGTCGCAGGAGCCAAGATGCACGACTTGGCTAATGGTAAGACAGCCAATTCGACTTATTTAGCAAAGACTTGGGGCTGTGATCATATGAGTTTGGACTTGATTTGTGTTTGATTTATTGCAATTTAGAGTTTAGCAATATGTCTTCATTTATACATATTTCAAATTATGAGATTTTTAGTGATCGAGTGTCATTATAGCTCAAAATGGAAAATTTGAACTCCAACAGCAAGATATTTTAACTTTGCAGAAAAATTATAAGCAATCTAAAACGATAAGTGAATGACATATTCAGATACAAGGTAAAAATTAAGATTATTTTGATTTATCTGGAAGTTATCTATTTGTTATGCTTTATATTTCTATTTACTATTAAAATATTTAAATATCAATAAATCATTTTATCGAAGCGATACATGTGACAACCAAAATTTAAAACGGGAATGATAGCTGTCTGTGATATTTTTTTCAGGAAGACAGATTTGTACTTGAGTTTTACTTTAGCTCAAAAGAAAATTCTTTTTAAGAAAAACAAAATCAAACTTTTATATTAGTTAGTTACTATATATTATTTAAATTCATATAGCCAATCTAATTACCAAAATTTAAATTTGGCATTTTAAATATTTTCAAAGACAAAATGAGACCAATATAATACTTGTCCTTATTAATTCTGTATTTCTGGGTATTATAGCAAGAATCTAGATTACCTCTGGTCTTATTGATAACTTAAATCTTGCTTGCACAGACCAAAGTTCAATACCAAAAAGAAACGTAAACCAAATCGAACACAGCTACGCAGACCCTTACAAGACTATAAATCCAACTGACAAGGGGAAGTTAAGCGAGAAGGGACCAGAACTAAATCAGATAGACTCGGAAGACAAAGAGAGTCCAGTAAATAAGCATTCATCCGTTTCTTATTACCGATTTTGTCCTAAATTTTAGTTTTTGACCTATTTGTTGCATATTTAGTATTTTATAAAACTATTAATTCATCGTGACAATAAAATAGCTTAAATTTGTTTTTCTTGAGGAAAAACTACTCTCTCAATAGCATCCTTATTCCTTTCTCGATTTAAATATTCAAAATGATGTTCAGATCAACACCAAAGTCCAAGTTAAAAGTGCAAGTGAAGAGAAAGACTTAAAACAGAACAAAAATAGAGAATATGAAGATAATCTGATAACTGCAAATGACATTGGGCTTGAAAAAGACAGTCATGAAAACAACGTCGATCTTTTCGAAAACCAGCAGATAGTTCCAGGTAGCTTAGTCCATCTTGTCCTCGTATTTGCACTCTTACTTCATGGATTGTTTTAATATAAATTTAGTATTCGAGAATTACAATACTTCGCTAAATGCACTAGAGAAGATATTTGAAGAAATTGAAACGTCAAAAGAGCTGAAGTAAGACTCTTTATCATCTGGTTTAGCAAGCAAGACGACAATGATCAAGAAGTGCTTTCTGAATGACTCAACTCGATAAATGACGAGATCTCAGACCCCTTCGAACGCTACCTCAGAAATATTAGAAACAGCAATCTTGACGACCAGCCGTCTAACTCCTGCCTTAGGCGGAGAGAAACAGAGAATAGGAACTTGCCTTTAAGCTTGATTTGTGAAAGAGGAAGGCCAAAGGACGGAGTTCGCAATCGGTATTATGTAGATTTGAAACCTTTATATGAAAGCGGGATCATTAAAAACGAACATACTGATATTGACTATAAAAAGTATGGTAAACTGCACTTCTCAGTCATTTCTGACTACAGCAACGACCAGCCGCTCAACGGCTACAAAATGCTCACAATTACTAAAGGCGATGTTGTTTTACTATGCGGAGCATATCTTTGCAAAATTGTTATTGGATTTGTTGTCACTCCGAGGATCGCGAATGGCACGCAGAAAGGACTCGTTGAATGTGGACTTATTCATACCAAGCATCTTGATAAATTCTGAATCAGCGATTTCCCTTTGTCCAGCCGACAGTACCAATACAAAAACTGGTCAACTGGAGGAGAAGTAAAGAATCTTGAAGTTAATGGAGATATTGCACCAATTGCAATAGCAATTGCTAAATTTGATTTTAACTACTCTAGCAAGCTGCCGTTTATTGACTTAGACAAGTACTCAGAAACAAAAGAGCAAATGAATAACAAGAAGTCAAAAGTTCCTTTTCTTTCAATTAAAATCGACGACATTATTTTGGTAACTTGAATGCCTAACCATTTGGGTTGGTTTGAAGGATACAAAGCGACTGATAGTTCATGAGCCCTTGGCTTATGTCACAACGACTTCGTACTTTTTGTTGAGTTCTAATAATAAGCTGCTGCATGTTATTTTGCAGCCCAATAATATTATAGCTTATAATTAAATTCATTCAGCAATTTTGACAGCATTTTGGATTGATAATATAATAAATTTATACTGAACAAAAAATATTGAAATAAATCATAATGATTAAATATTCTCCATCCGTGGCTTAATCGCTTTTCTTTGCTTTAAAGTCACCTTTTGTATGTCATTATACTTGTCATTGAGAAACTTTATGAAGTTTACCATTGGGTCGACTTCAAGGCGAGCAAGCTTTCTAAAAGTGTCATATTTTCCGATTGAATATCCTTGGGACTTCATTTCCGACATTAAGAGGTACTTTTGGTATGTAACGCTATTAAGGGTTTTCTCGAGTAGCGTGTCCAACTTTATCGATATCCTCCTTTGCAACTGCACTTCTTTAAAGATCAGCATTCACATAACGCGGAATTCAAACGGGTCTCGTTGGAACAATAGCATTCTGAGCTTATCTTCGAGAGAAAACGGCAGCCAGAGACAGGTCCTGAAGTCTTTTATGTCAACGCAGTATCTGTATAGTTTTTTAAACTTATTCTTCGTTGTTTTGCAAGATTCGAGAATTGAAAGCTTTCTTGGTAGACTCATTGTCTTTCCTCTGAGAATGATGTCACACACTTTCAGTCACTTATTAGTGTTAAGAAGCTTCATTAAAGACCTGTAGTTGTATTCACATTTTCCATCGGCTATTGCCTTGATCTTTTTGTTGTAATTCTCCTTTCAGTGGTGCTTGCTTTTTAGAGCTTCGAAGGACTCAAAAGAAAACTGGAATGAGTTCCAGACTTGGATCCGCTGGAAATAGTCGAATTTCTCAAACCATATGTAATACAAAGAATCGGGATCTTTGAGGAACATCTCTTCCCACAGCTGCTTTTGAATCGGATTTAAAAGCCTTGTCTGCGGGTGTTGGATTTCTTTAATTGAAATCTCATCTATTAAGCGTATTTGATATGACATTTTTATGTTTTTAAACTTACCATTTTCAGACGAGTTTTCAATTTTTCTGGGAGACTTCAAAGACGATTGATAATCAGCTTGACTGTTCCTTGCTCTACCTTCTTTTAGCTCCTCCGAATCTGATACTTTTGAGCCGAAAAATAATACACTAACACTTGAAGATTCAGAATGATCCAGTATCCTATTGTGAGTTTCTCTCCGATCGTTGAGATCTCTATCATTGCTATAATAAGAGCTTTCGTCGTTGAGGTGGTTATTTCGGGCTAAAAAGTAATTTATTTCGATAGCTCTCCATAAGTCAAACTTTTGCTCTTCGCTATAAGAAGCCATATTAATAAATTAATTTAAGCACTAGTTTACCTGTTTTTAGCTTTAGTTAGTCGATTCCATAAGTTTAATCTTTCGTTCATATTCATCATTACAAACGTGATTTGTTTATCATTAAGCATGCAGTCATCTTCATATTTTCTTTCAATTGCAGCAGCCGCAGCATGTGTAGGCTCTTCTAAAATAGCATCATGATCGTTGAGTAAGGGGAAGTAGTTTTCACCCATGTAAGCGTTAATAGTTTGTTCGAGCAGAGCAAGCCAAAATGTTATTTTATCCATTTGGTAGCTTGAAGCCATCTGTTCAACCCTCATCATTCCACTTTCTTTATTTTGCTGATCATCAGATGATTTATTTAGATATTGAAGAATTTCAGGGTTTATTATCTGATTTTTAATACTATACTGGTCCTTAAGCATATTTTTAGAATGCAGTCTGACTCCATCTTCAGCATCTTTTTTATTGGCAAACTCACCACCAAGGAAGTAGCCAATGATCCACCTTTTAAGACTTCTGAAGGTCTTGTTGCACCACTTCTCATTCTTAACATCGACGCCTTGCTGCATTTGCTTGATTTCTTCAGAAAATACAATCTGCACGATTAGCTTTGGAAGGGACTTATCCTCAATTCCAGCATTGTCAGAGTAGTACTCGAAGTAGTGAGATCCGATAATTGCTACGAACATATTTAGAAGAAGTAAATTCAGCAGCAAAAATGAAACACCGTAAAAGTATTTTCCCGTGTCGTTTAATGTCTCTAGTGACTTGTAGCTCTGAACGCCAATCACATATAAAAAATTCGTGAGGATTGAGTCTTGTATGGTGCTAAAGGTTGAATTTTCAATGCCAAAAAGAATACTGCCCGCAAGGGAATAGCCAAAGATCACAATGAAGAACATCATGCCAAAGAATATAATGTCAAAGAGTGCAGATCGCATGATTTCAGAGAACATCGAAAGCTTGCTCGAGAACTGGAAGTACTTCATCAGCGCCAATGACCTGAGTAAATTATTAATCGAGTAAAGTTGCACATACGAAATTATATACTCCGTACTGTCGTAGACACTTGAAAATACATTAGGGCAAACTCCGTTTTCATCAATCTCAAGCTCAGGCCTCGAGATTATAATTATCCACATGATGATGAGCATGAGTGTGAGTACAACTGAAATTGTTTCGATTAAAATATACACATCTTTAAAAGAATGTCTATAGGTTAATTTAAAATATCCCACTTACTTCAAAATTGATGCTATCATCCAGTATAATGTTCGAATGATTCATTTAACAGTCTCGAGAAGGATCTTGAGAAAAATAAATATAATGGCTTACTTGGAATAATCAACTTAAAAATCCTTTTTGAAAGATATTCGAACTGTCAATGTTCATGTATCTATATAAATAATTAATAAAAGCTGCAAATCGATATTTGAAGACCTAAGTCGCACCTTGAGATCCAGTTTTTACTTCGCTTGATTTCCTGCGGTTGCTTATCCAAAAAGTCCTTGACGAATTTGCAGAAAATAATGACCCATCCTTTGATCGTCCGAATGAGGTAGAAGGAGTAGATCAAGCAAAAGATAATCTCGAGTCAGGCTCTAAAGTAATCAACTGGGCTGTTGTAAAACTTCTTGAGAATGTAGATGTTGAAGGCTTGCTTGGTGATCCCGGCTGGAGACTTGTAAAATATGACCGAGTTCATCACTATCCAGCCAATGTTTCTGTTTAAGTAGACAAACTCAAACACTATAAAAGCATATTTCGCATAAGTAAACACAATTTAACAACGAGAAAAAACACATAATTTTATTTGAATAATGAATAAATTAAGTATTGGTGATTTCGGTTAAAATGAATATACTCGATATATTTTTACGTTTTATTTATATTTTAAAACACAACGAGTCAGTTAATAAAATCATCGATACCTAATATATTTGGAATAAAATTATATAAGCTTTGTATTAAAGTCTAAGTGTCTCGTTGACTTTTTCTTTTAAGTTTTTAAATCAAATATAGACTCATTATATGAAATAGTATAGTTGATAAATTCAACTAAATAATGCAAATAAATACAGCATCGACTTGAACTAGCAAAGAGGAATTTGACAACTAAGTACTGTTAATAAAACGATCTCATAAAGTTAGTTCTCAGATTTCAAACTGACTCCAGTCGAGTTTCAGATTTTTCAAATTAAATCTGTTGATCTCTGTGACTTTGTTATTTAATAGACAAAGATTTAGTTAAAGATAAGCTTGTATTATGATTAAATTTCAATTTTCAAATTGATTAATTTTTTAAATTACTTTTGCTTAGTTTTTCAAAATTTTTTTATCAAATTTTACCTGCATATGCCCATGATAAGTCGAGTGTTCCGTTGTAGTACAACGACTGAATGAAATTTGACGGATTTGTCTGGTTAACATACATATTAATTACATATCCTCCTTTATCATAGGCTGTATCTTTACTTCCGACGTGTTTGTAGCTCAATTTGTTTCCGTATTTGTCAACGAGTCCGGATATGTTCTCGTCGGTTCCCAGTTCACTAAATCGATTAGATACCTCTCTGTATTTACCTGGTCAAAGTGTAGCTCTCGTTTGCAGTTACATTTTGAATGACAGTGTTTGTTCTTGGATTGGCATTCGAACTCTCTCTGTATTTTCTAATTGTTATTCTCATTCGAGGGTCTCCAAAAATAGTATTCTGACCGCTGATCTTCGGGTTTGAGTCGAAAATATATTTACTCGATATTGCTGCCATCCAGTCCACAATTAGTTCTCCATCTGAGATATCATTAAAGCCAAACTTTATTGGTGTGATCTTCGAATCTGTTCCCTTGTTATAAGTCGAAGTTGCTGTGATGTCAAAAGCCTTTGTACTTTTGATCATATTCGAGACTCAGTTTTGACTGTACAACTTTTGCTTATCAACTTGCATCATTATAATTATGATGTACAGGACCAGGTAAATGATGTACAGGAGCAAGCTAAAGAAGTTTGACTTGTGTGTTTTGATATTATCCGGACTAAACATTGCCAGTCTGTCCTTTTGTCTTGTTATTTTCTCTTTGATAATCTGCTTCTTCATGTTATTGAGCTCTTTTTCTCTTTCATCTTTTGATTGGAGTTCAGCCGATCTCATAATATCATCAATATTGAGCTGGATTGTCGTTTTGAGATATCGAAAAGTAAAATTTTGGTTATTGTCGCCTCCATTTTCACCTGTTCCCCGTTGGTTATACGGTCTTCTGCAAAGAAGCAGCCGCTTCCATTTTGCAATTTGTGCCTATAGTTAGCATTACATCAATTGGCAAAATATTGTAAAGAGAAAAAGCTTACGTCAGTTTTGCTTTTAACGATTCGAGACTTTGCTATGTTTTCTAACTGGACTCGCTCTCGAAGATACTTGTACCGAACGATTACTATAGAAATCGTCAGTTTTAGTATGATAAAGTTGAACAGCATCATCACTCAAATAAATAAGAGATCTGACAGATAATTGGAAACGAGCGGAGATTCAAAATCAGCTCTTTGGCCAACCCCCATTAAGTCATCAAAGAGCATGTTTAGTGTCTTAAAGAAACTTTTTGTCGCTTCGATGTAAGATCCAAGAATAAACATAGTCGCGAATGTAAATCCGATCATGATTATAGTAATTGCCACAAATATATTAAACAAGTCTTTCTGTGCAATTTTGATGGTATCAAATAATGCACCAAAAGACGGAAACTGTGTTGTAAGTAGTCGTAAGCACCGCAATGACAAAAGCATTATCTGAACAGCTGAAATATTCATAAGTATATAAGTATCGTATCAGTTTTTAACAAGTCTCGTGAAGTTGTCTTCATTTACGTACGGGAAAGTATCCATTTCAAATACGATAAAAGTGCTGATCCAGTAAGACATGATGATAATATCGAATCAAAGCACGACGAAGTTTAAGACCTCGCTCCACTCGATAGTTATAACCCGGATCGTGATCCACTCGTAGATCAAGCTTCGTATGTACTTGATAAACTGCCAAGCAGCATATAAGAATCCAATTCAATATACAATGTCTATAAGAACATCAAGAAATACGGGGAATAGTAAAATCCATTTCTTGTGAATTGGTTTGGATCAACGCTGTATCTTGAGTTATGGTAGAACTTTGAGTCTTCATATACAACTAATTCACCTGCATTTGTGATCATGAATTCATGGACTATCAGCAAGCCAGTCTGGAAGTTCTCGTTATGAAAAAGCATCTCGAATGTTAGTCAGATTAACTTTTCATCTATATTAAGTTACGTAAGGTTGTCTTACCAAGCAGTCCGTATTTGTAAAGAGAGTTGTACATTGAATAAGCCTCTTTGTAAGTCATGTTCGGCTTGAAATAGTGAACTAGTCCTCCTTTCCCTGAGTATCCTCCATCATCGCTGTAAGTTGTGTTATCAGGACCAAATTCAGATTTGTCAATGTCGCTGAAGGAAGAATCAGTATATCCACTGTAGTTTTTCACTCGAACTTTAAGTGGGGTTCCGTCTGAACTATGAAGCGTCGTGTCTAAATACATTATTTTAATGCTTACTCTTCAAAATAGCCCTTTTGTGAGTCATCCTCATTCCAACGAAGTAGTTCACCCCGTTAATAAAATGGTTGTTGTTCAATGTATTCGGAAACTCCTTTACATTTTCATTATAAAACTGGGAGAGGTAAGTGTCTTGAATGAATCCATCCAATTCGCTTTTTGAGCTAATATTAGGAAAAGTTCTCTGAGTGCTGCGAATTCTTGCAAACTGGAAAACCTCTCTTAACGATAAATAGATATTATTTGCTTTATTAATTTCAATCGTCAACAAAAAATTCGATAAAAAGACGATGGAAAGCAGAAAGTATGAGACCATCTTGAAAAATGAAATCTTTTTCTCTTGAGTAATTGAAAAATCTTCGTGTTGAAAGACCTTCGTCAGGTCATCCATGTTTAAAGTTTCTTTCTTTTCGTTTAAAAGCTTAAGATTTTGTTTTATTTCTTCGTCTGACATTCCATTCGCGCTTTGCTCTTGATTGTGAAGCGAAGATACATACGATTCTTCCTAAATTAAAATTAGATGTGTTTTTTGCTGCAAAAATAGATAAACTAAAACTAAGTTACATAGAGGTCTGAATGCAAATCAATGTCTGACAATTCCTCTTGCAGCATCTCCGAGTTGCCATCTCTCGACTCATGATTCACAGAAGGGTTTAGACTAAGCCGAGGCATAGCTGAGCTTACATTGCCTTTAAGTGTGTTGGGTTTTACAAATTTGCTGAGAATTAATTTGCTCAGAGTTTTTGAAGGTGCAATATTCGAATCTAAAAATTTTGAAACCGAAATTTAAAAATCAAATTATTTTTGAATAAATTTGGTATTAAATTTTTTGAATAATTGACCTGCTGAATTACTATAATTTTTACCTTTGTTTTCTTCGTTTGGCTTAAAGGGAATTCATTGTCTTGACGATGTTGACAAACGATTTGAATGATCTGTTACCAGTAAAATTATAAAATACTAATCGTAATTTTTTGTATGTTGACTTTTAATAAAATTAGCAGCGATTAAATCTGATACAAACTCATCATACCGGCCTGTGTTTACTAAGCTTTTACGTTGCGGGTTCATTTTGAATTTAATAATATAAAAATCAATACTCATCTTTTTGAAAATTTTATGTAAATAAACTTATGGTTAAATATCCAAATGATTTTTACTATTAGTTTTGTCTATACCACCACTATTTAATGCTGTTTTTTTGATGAACAAACTATTTTACTGTTTTAAGCAATTCTTAAACATTAATCAATATTAAAGCAAGCTTATTATTCAATTGCTAACATATAAAAATCATCATTTGTTGAATGAAAGTAAGAGAGTGAATTGAGTTAAAGAATATTTATAAATTGTGATGCTAAAATTAAATATTTATAATATTAATAACTAATAGTATAATATCTATCAAATAAGCGGTATTAAAGTTGATTAGTATAGACGCATATATTTAAAGTAATTAAAACTCTGCTTAATCTTACTTACCTCTAAATAATGGTATGCATTATTAAAAAGGCTACCTTAATTCTGATTTGTATGTTTGTAAGAGAAATGTAGTCTAAATAAAACTGACCCATTGTAGATTAGATTAAAAATACAATGCTATCGAAACACCTGCGTATATCTATTTCAGCATTTACTCGGTTTAATCTACGCATTTGCTGTTTGATTAGTGGTTTAGAAACTCCATCTCAAGTTTTACACGCAGTCAAATAATCAGTGGGTTGAAGTATTAATTTTACTGTTGTTGATTATAATAGCTTTGGCTAGTGATTCGATATTGATTAGACCCGAGATAGCCTCAGCAAAGATTTATTAGTTTATGCATATTTTAATCGACATAGTATGGGTTTAGTTAGATCTGTGCCTCTCGCTGTATAACAAATCAATTTGCTTATTGTATAATAACTTAAATGCAAAAAATGGAAAATTTAGAACGAATCAATATACAGAATCGGCAATCTAAAGTTGTCTCCAGATCTGCATTTTGAGGTTTCAATTGACTCAGAAAAGTTATTCAGACGAGGCGGAAGTTAATATCGACTGTTTATGCTGAATTACTGTTAGTCTTACTCACTATCGTATTCAAAGAGACTGTAGCTTTGACGTGATCATCTTCTGTGCCTCAAGCAAATGCGGTTATTAGACAAGGTAACTCTTATACGGGGTTTACTTCAGCAGATACTTATTCTATCCAAATCGGACCTACTTCAAGCAACTTTTATATTTTGGAGTATGTAACGTCTCCAAATCAAATGGTTGCGAGAAGGGTGTTGTCAGACTATTCGAATTCTTGGATAGCAAGCTTTTTGAGTTCTCCATGATCAAATTCATTTAAGATTGATTCATCTGAATCATATGTATACGTTGCTCTGAGTACAAACCCAATAGATGTTTTAAAATTAGATGCGTCAACCGGCGCTATATCAACTGCAAACCGATTGTAAGTAACTATTCAGCTAGATTTGATTAAATAGAGACTGCTTTCGTCACGATATTTTTTGATTAAAATTTCATTTTTAAGAATCCTTCGATTAACTTTAAAAATACCAAACGCAAATTTATAATTATTTGTCAGTCTCTTATTTAGTAAATTGTTATGAAGTAATGGATTAATTTAAACAGAATCGTAAGAAGACTCGTTAATGCTTTCGCTTTTGTATAATTATTAGAAAGAAACTGCAATTTAAATAGCGTTTTTGTTGCTTTAGAATTCTTATTCATTAGCATATCTTCTTAAAATCTGCTTTAATATACTTACATATTTTCCTAATTATTTTATTTTATTTTTAAGTCATAAGTGATGCAATTTTAAATAAAATCTAAAATTGTATTCATTAAATAAAACCGTCAGAAACTAGAAATTTATAGACTAGTTTGTGAATACAAAGTGATTTAAACCCCTATAGTTCATCGCTGCAAGGATCAAGCCAGTCAACATTGATTTATTTGAATTCACTGAGCACAGGATACTACATCGTCGCGATGAGTGTGTCGACATCCAAAATAAACTTGTGAAGCTACACCTTCTCTTCATCAACTTCAATTAGTTGTCAGGAGCTTGCCACGCAATTTATGTCTCTTTGGGCCGTGATGAACTTAAGCGGGGACCAATTTTTCTTTATTACAGCCGAGACGAGCCTTCCAAATTATTTATGGCTGTATAAAGCGACATACGGAAGCACTTCAACCACTTGGTCCAGTAAATGAACAAGCCCTTCTGCTTCGAGTTCTCAAGATCGGAGTGAAGCAGTATTGAGTTCAGATAGCTCACAAATTTATGCTTTCTTTACTTACGGAGACTTAATCTATATGTTCTTTGTAACTCTCAATGCGACTAACGGAAACATCATCGGATCAAGGTATAAATCCAATGAATCGGGATGACAGGTGAACAGTGCAAAGCTATTTACAAGCTATGTCGTCGCTGCTGGATTTTGAGGCTCCAAAGCCAAAGTCATTGTTTACTCTTTGTCAAACAGCACGTTGATATTAAAAGAAGCTGTAGCAAGCCAGACTATTGATGCAACGCAAAAAGATCCAGCTTATGGAAGGTACTTCGGCTAATCTAATAAGTTTTGATAAATCTAATTTATAAATGTCAATATAGACTGATAATTGGAGGCAAATAAAAACTCACAAGCGTATTATTCTCCTTTTTACATCGATGTCATTGATGCACACCCAGATCTAAATACGAATTCATTTAGTTTGACAGCACTCTCGTCTGGTAGCTACGATATAGTTTCTCAAAGCGGGGTTACTTTTGGATCAGTTACATCACAATCGGTGACAGCTCAGACGTACACCAACCAGACTGTCAGTTACCAAACTTCGACGTAAGCAAATGCCGTGTTGTGATAATCAAATAGTCTTTTGCTTAATGAATAGTTCTAGTATTGCCAAAATTGCTAGGATTTCGATGATTTTTCATTTGTTGAATTCTTAGAATTAAATTCCGTTAATTTATGAATAAGTTTCTTTGAAAAACCATGAAAATTATTTTTTATAAATCAAAGTGACTTCAAAATCGCTGTAAACATAAGATTTTTAAGAACATAGACGAGTTGGGTGTTTTATTAACTTTTAAATTTAAACTCTATAGTTTTTAAAATTCGTTATTTTAGCATTATGCTAAAATATTCGATTTTAAATATTTGGTTGTTTTTAATTTAATGAATAATTTAAATTTTCAGAGATTTGGTGACCTTTAGACTTTTTACAAAAGGTATAGATGAGCTTTATTTAAATTACAAAAAAACTACTGCTTTATATCGATCTATAATATATTACTTTTGTATTAAGAGCGCTCACAATCTTTTAGGTTAACTTAATCTTAATTTATTCACATCCAAATTGTCACTAATTAAAAATAAAAACTTTTTTAATTTGAAAATAAAATGCTGATTTGTGATTGCCTATAGAAATGACTTATAAACTACATTTCAGATGTACGTTATTTATTAACTTCTCAGACCATTCAAAATGTAGTTGAAAATACATCTACAGAAGTTATTCCTGATTTAACTTGATCTTCTTCAAGCTCAACATCAATTACTTATTCTTTAAGCGCTTATGAGGGTTCATCTCTGCCAAGTTGGGTATCTATTGATTCTTCAACAGGAACATTGAAGATATCAGCCCCAAGTGTTACTTCATTAACAAGTTACAGTTTCAATGCAAACTCTGTCGTGTCAGGAATTTCAACTACGTTCAAATAAACTAATTACAGTTGAGGTTAACAAGTGAAATGTACAGAATTGTAATACATGCGTCTCGTTAAACAGCAACTCTTGAAGTTCTTGAAGCTCAGGTTATTCTTTATCGTCAGGATCATGAGTATCGACAACTACAACTCCAACGACTCCAACTACTACAACTACATCTAGTTCAAACTCTGCATCATCAAGTGCGACATCAGCTGAATCAACGATGATATCGACATTAACGATAGCAACTGTGATTATTTTAGCGTCTTCAATACTATCGTTTTCGTCGTTTACGACGATATGGTCGATCATGAACCAAATCCAGTCATTGTTCTTCGTGTTGTTGACAAGAATCTACCTTCCCTACGACGTAGTTTACTTCATTATTGGACTGAACTTTGCAATGTTTCCTTACGACTACTTTTCATTTAAAGACTCGTCGGCGTCGCTTTCAATCAACGATTTGTTTAATTTTGACCAGCAGGACGACATTTTATCTGAGATGGGGCTGGAGTCTGGAAGTACATTTGTCAATAATTATTCGTTATTTTTAACTCTGTGAATCTACGCGTCTCTGCATGTCTACATCATTATTTTATCGAAGCTTGTGAATAGACTTAATCGTTACTTTCCGAAGTCAGTGAAGGCATTCAACTGGGCCTATATTTAAGATATACGACTTCATCACGCTCGGGCTATACATCAGGACTCTGCTGGAGGCGTATCAGTATTTTCTGATTTCGTGCTTTTATGAGTATCATTATTTTCAAGGCTCTTCAGGGCCCCAAGTAGCCTCGTTTTTCAGTGCGCTCGAAATGCTGTTATTTTGAATCGCCCTCCTTGTGTTCACTATTTGGTTCTCGATATGGCGCAAAACGAGTGAAGAAAGTAAAGATAGGTTCGAAGAGTTTGTTGCAGATCTCAAAACGGATACTTTATCAAGAATCTATCTTATAATTATCATGGTCAGGAGATTTTTCTTTATTGCCCTTTGAGCATCACTCGGATTTACTTCCCCAATCGCGACGATAAGCTTGATGTTCATTTTCCAGCTCGCTTATGTCGTTTACTTAGTGCTGAAGAAACCGTTTTCGAAAGTTAAGCTCAATATTATCGAAATCATTACAGAAGTGTTTTTGCTATTTTTCTTCTGCTGGCTATTTGGTTTTAACTCAGAAAGCAAGTGGAATTATTCTTCAACTCAAGCAATTATTTGGATCTTCTCTGGAGTCAATATGATCATATTATTAATAGTCATCGGTAAGCAACAGCTTCACTATTTTTAGTCGATTTAGTTATTTTAATCATCAAGAAGTACAATGCTTTCAAGAGTAAACAAGCAATCACAGAAAATGGAGCTAATGAATGTGTATGAAGCGACCATTTTATTTTTATAGCAAGCTCAGGCAGATAACTCTGAAGAGGTTAAAGCTGAGTTTCATCAACCATATAATAACGGAGCTATGTCTGCAAGGTATTTAACAGCCTAATTATTATATTTTTATTAGTGTTTTATATATAAATTTTCTTTTTTAAGACTGTAAAAACCAATAGATTATTCATAAAATTTAATACAGATTTCGAGTTTTATAAAGTAAAATACAAGTATTTTGATCTGAATAACACTAAATATACTGGATAATTTATCGATTACTGAATAAAAATAAAATTTGTTGATGTAAACTTTAATATTTTGGTCATTAGCAATCAATTTTTATTCAAATCTCACAAAAAATATGATTGATACACATGTTACAACTTATTTTAATAATAATTACCAAAAACTTACATTTTGTTTGTTATAGTTAACCTATAGCTGTTCAAATTAAAAAAATATAGAAAATCTTTGTTTAAAATCGATTGACAAAGTTAAAGTTAAATTTTATTGCAAAGCTAAATTTAGTTTTTTAAACTTTAAGCTCGTTCCATTCCTTAATTTTTTCCACCAATATGGGTTTAGTTTTTTCTAGTTCAAGGCTCTTTTGCTAATTTTTTTAATCCTAATTCAAGCTATTTACTTCAGCATTATACCGCCAATGATTTTAAATGTGAATGTAGAAGGATGAATCAGTATATCAAGTCTTCCTCTGAAGAAGAGAAAAGCAACATCTCGAGGAACAGCTATTTTGTAAATGAAGAGATGGCCACGCACAACATTCCCATGACAGCGATTACAGAATCAACAATGGAACTTAGGCCCAAATCTCCACACTACCTCAACCATCACTCAC
>JAGYYN010032635.1:0-10233 GCA_021441665.1 Euplotes cf. woodruffi 2 WChen-2021 | reverse complement strand
TATTTTTTGCTTCAAACCTTATAGTTTTTATACTGAAATCATCCAATAACATCAGTCTGAATGCCCATCCGTGTTGTTATTAAATTTATTGAACCAATTTAATTTAAAGAATAAATATTCAAACTCAGGTCGGCCAATTCTTCCTTCGCCTCTATTTCCATTCCCTTGTGTGAGTTTTGCTCCCCAAACTCAGCAGTTTTATTTTAGCAAAAGCTATTTTATACTAAGAAATTGTAATTTTGATTAGTTAGATTCAGTTGGACTCATTCACTAAATTATTTGAATACATTAAATTTAAAGCAGCTGATTGTTTATCCTTGCTGCTTAAACTTTGACTCCGACTTGTGCAAGTTTCCAAATACCTTTAACAACTGATATAGAGATGAAAGGAAAAAGGAAATCACGAGTTGGTAAATTTTTTACTGTGACATCTTAGCATCTGGGCACAGCAGCAGGTCAAAGAACCAGTTGAGTGTTACAACCCCAAAGGAAATAGCCTCACCGCATGCGGATAATGAAGATATTTCTTCTCGAGTTTTAGATGACTTCATCAAGATCAAGGCTCCAACCACGGTATTGAAGACTCCACAGAGACACACTCGCAAAAATAAAATGTGAAGTAAGCAAGAGGAATCTCAAAAACGCAGAAAGGAAATTAAAATCTCTCTCGTTGAGGGAATGATCTACGATGACATTGGCAAGAACTTGAAAGAAGACGTGACTGGAAATGCAAGATTTATTGAGCTCAACTTCAGAAAACGCCCTGCCTGTGAACTTCAAGAAAAATATTGATCTGCTAATGAAGACTCGCTTTACACTTACAGAGTCAAAGATAAAAACGAAGCCCAAGAAACAAATGATAATGAATGCGATTATGTAACAAAGCTTATTGAACACGCAGCTGGGTTTTCAGGAATGGTTGTTGTCAACAATCCTGATGATGCTGGAAGGAGAAACGCAACTATCGATAAATAATAAATCATCATATAAGAAAGATCGAGTTAACAAATCACTACAGCACAGCTATGAAAGTTCGAAGCAATCAAAGAAAAGACTATTTGATAATAAAAATAACTCTTCTGATAAGATTAAACACTATGCAGCGAACAATGACTGAGATACTGTGAAGTATTTCAGCAATAATCGAAATTCTTGAGCTGATATCAACGACTTAGAGTCAGGTCCAGATAAACATAAATCGTCTATTTTTAAAAATGCGAAAATTGAAGAGATTGCAGACATCAATGTCAATATCCAGCAAGATAAAGACAATATTTTAAGTCATATAGACAAGCCTTTATCAAAGGTTGACCACGAACCAATCAGATGCACAAAAATAATATCGAGCAAGCAGTTTAACGGGATTAACAGCTTTAATGATTACATCTCATCTGAAGAAGTTAAAGTCAGAAAGCATACTAAAAACCAGTCACTACTTGCGAATATTTCAAAATAACAAGTGGAGCAGTATTATCAAAGCTGAAGCAAAGAGATCAAGTGATCAATATGCTTACAACAATCCAAATAGCAAGCAGTTTTCTAAATAAAACGAATACAAATAAGCAAAAAGTGACTAACAGAATTAAGAGCAAAAGAGATGTCAGGAGCGAAAATGTTTCTGTTGTGATGAAGAAAACAACTGCTCTCCTGCAGCACAAAAACAGCGTACCTTTATGCCAGTAATATGATATGTTAACATATTTAGAAATGAAAATCAACCAAAGGTTTACAGGTCAAAGAGAGACCAGGCTATTAATTGACCGTTTTATCAACGATGGTTTAACCCTTTCCCAAATACATCGAATAACCAAACGAACGATCAAACTGAAAGTCCGGTAAGACCAAAAGACCGATGAAAGTCAATAAGAGGGATTCGAATTCATTCAAGGCAGCATTCAAAGCACTATAAAGATAAAACTCTGCGGCCTCAAAGTGGCTTCGTTGATTACAGGAACCTCAAAGCTTATTCGTCAACAGTGAACTGTAATCAGGATGACATTGCTGTGTTTATTGTCAAAAGGAGCAAAGAGCTCTCCAATAATTTACCAGTCAACAGTTCTCAAGGTAATTGTAAATTTTGATTTTATCAAGATTATAATATCGATCAACCTAATTTTTATTAGGAGTTTTACAAGACGACCAAATTCAAAGACTTGGAGTGAACGATAACAAAACCATGCTTAACTTCAGCGACGTTATTAGTGAAGACGAAAACCCACGCAACATCCTATCTAAAATAAGTTCGAGAGAGCAGCTCAACCAAGAAAGATTCAACACTAAAGCATTTGACGATTACATTCACAATTACGAACAAAACGAAGCGGAGAAATAAAAGAAGAAACCTAATGATAAAGCAAAAGGCCTGTGAGGTATCAGAAAATAAGTTCCACCGGTGTGTAGCTTCTTGGCAGAACCAAAATAGCGATATGCAAAATTACATCTACCCCGAGTTTAGCTGAGAAATATGTTTACAAGATCGGCTTCAATCGGTGAGGAAATATAATTTGAAATTTAGAACTACAATCTTGAAGATCGGACGACTTATGTTTACACAAACGAGCAAAATAAGTACAAGTGCAGACAGAATAATCGAAATAACATAGGAGGGTTCCTCAAGACATCAAAGAATTCTCCTCATAAGTAAACTTGGAAATCGAGAGAACATCGAAATCAGTCATCTTTTAGGTACCAAAGCCCTGGTCTAATTCATATATAGAATACGAGCGCCAGAAGAACGAGCCTGCGCTTATTTCAATCCTCAAGCAAAACCAAGTAATGCTGGAGAACATTCCGAACACGCCAAAGAAGTCTCTAGCCGAGCATTTGCGCAAATAAAACAGTCGCAAGGTTCAACGCGGAAAATAAATTAACAGCGAACTCAAAAGACAAAAAGAAAATCGAGCAGCGGCAGAGAAGAATAGCGAGCGAAGTAAACAGAGATATCGAGAAAGACTTTTTAAGACCTTCAAAAGATATTTCGAGTAAGTATTTAATTATCATTTCTAGGCAAAATCCACAAGATGGCCTTGGTCATTCCGACTTTCAAAGAACTGATGTAGCTTATGGATTTGAAAGAAACTAAAATACATTCAATCGTCGGTTGATATAAATATATGTGCTTTCTTAAAACTAACGATTGCTTAAGTATGTATAGTAATATTTCGATTAGATATTAAGTGGTGTCCAGAAATATAAAATAGCAAATTTGAAATTAAACTAAATTGCATTTTTATTTGTATAACTAAGAACTCGATATATTGAATAACGCATTAGAGTAACTCGATACGTGCCGCCTTGTTCGAAAAATAAAACTTCACATATATAAATCACAGTTTTTTGTTTTGATTTTAAACTGAGTCTTTGATTGTTATCAATTAAACTGTAATAAAAAATTAATATTGAAGAGATATAAAATAGTTTTGATCGTATTATCAAATATAGATAGTAATATTTAGTATTTTCTATTTCAAAATGAGATATAAAAATACATACTCTAAAAATATTAAAAATAATAATGGTATTTTTATTGGATTTATTAACAAAATTATGCAGAATTAAATGGATCAATCTGAACAAAATTTTAGTGAGACTCTCTGCCATCTACAACCTTTTGGATGCTTGCATTATCTTTGAGGAGTACGGCACGTTTGCCCTCTGGATGAAGGAAAGCATTTCTGATCCTAAATCTCAAGAATGGTCGTAGCTTTGCTCTCATTGACTTTCACATCGAGCAGTGTAGTATATGGATTCTTCTGACTCTGTGACTGAATTCTCGATTGGGTTTAAAGCATTCTTCAAATCATTTCTTTTTGCGCGAGCTGAGTTTAGGCTTTGCAGTCTTTTTGTTTCTAATTCGAAAGCTTTAATAAGCGAATTTCTCGAATCGTTAGTTTTCTCAATGTCCTCCTCTTCTTTTGAGTCTTCGTAGAGGTCGTGGTTTATTTGCAACCTAGTGAGACATCTCCACTTGCTTAAAATAAGTTTGTCACTTTCTATTTTCATTCCCCTCGTTAATGAAAGCTGTCATTTGTTGAGACTATACAAGTTAGATATTGATATGTAAGAACAAAACAATCAAATTTACCTTTTAGTGAGTCCTTCATAGTCAACGCGGTCTTTAATGCTCATGACTTGTTTGCAAAAGTCTTCGAGCACTGGGAAATCTCGACATAAAAATTGAACTGTGGCTCTCTGTTTTCTCAGTATCATTTTCTTAATCTTTCCCTCTATCGAATCGTTGAGTGAATCAGAAATGTCCCAGAAGTTGTAGTCGTCTGTCTTCCAAAGGCTATCCCTGTTGCTGATGAGGTAAAGCATCGTGTACATCAGCGAAATAAGGTCGTGTCGGGGCATCGGGTCTAAGCAAATTATAAGCACTAGTAATCTTACTGTATTTTTGGAGGCACTCTTCAGCTGCGAACTCAAGGTTTCCTCTGAACGACTTCAACTTGGTCTTCGGTAGCACCTCTCCTTCTTCATCGACGTACTTTTGTGAAATTCCAAAGTCGATCAGCACGAATTTATAAGACGAGTCAGAAGCTTCATTGGTCTGGAGGCCGAAATCGTTGCTGCTGAATAGAATGTTGTGAGGCTTAATATCTCCGTGGACGTATCCGAGCTTGTGAAGGACTTTAAGAAGCCTGATTATTTGCTTCCCGAGAGAAAGTACAATATGTATTTTCTCACTTTCCTCCATCGGCTTGATTATTTCGGTGTTCTGCCCATGCAGTGATGTAATCATGTAGTCCATCTTACTGTTAATGGCCCCTTGCTCGATTACAGAGAGTGTGCTGAAGTCTCAGTTTGAACTTAATAAGTTGCTGCGAGTTGACTTGAATCAGGCTTCCTTTAGTTCTGTTATTATTTTCGATTCATTTTTCAAGTTAGATCTTTTTGTTGCCTATTAAATAATAAGATTCCATATTTTAACAAACAATTATTCGATTTAAGGGGCGGCATAACACAATAGAAAAAGTATGCAGCAAAATTTTGATGATCTAGATAAGTATTATAAAATCACATAGTAGATAGGCTTGCAAACAGTTTGAATCTAATCCTCGCTCAGAAAAGTTACAAATTGAAACTGAGTAGTCTTGATCTCTTGCAAAACAACAGCAATTTTTGAATCTCCTTTAATAAAAACTAATACTGATGAGATAGCAAATAATCATGATTAGTGATAAAATTATTAAAGGAGAAGTAAATGGTACAAAAGTAGAGGTTGAACTTTCGATAAGCATGACTTCGTATAAAAATTGACTATTGAGTACATGCCTCTAAAAATGATAGATAATATTCATCATTTTGTGTAATCAATATGTCAATAGATCAGGATATGAATGTAATAAGGGCAGATACACTTCCTGATAAATCTCTATTGCAAGTATTTTATTTACTTTATCAAGAAAATAACAATTATGAGATTAAAATTGAGTAAAGAGTCTCGATAATTAATGATTTCTTAAATGTCTATTTAGAACCCGATGATGAATTACTAATTCAAATTAATATCAACTTGAAGCATCATTTTAAATACTTTTTTTCAACTTGAGAAATACTCAAAAATTCGATATTTATCATAAAATAAATTGAATATGTTACTTTAACGTCTTTTCTTCCGTTTATAGTAAAAATTTAAAAATTGTATAAAAGTTCATCTTTTCATTTTTAAATAATTTGTTAGTTTTTTTAATTTGAGCCTGCAAGACCTAAATCTTATCAAGCATCCTCATTAAACTGTGAGATGTTAAATGTTAAAAAGTTCTGAATCATTTGATTAAACTTTAGAGGTCGACTTGATAATACTAAAACCAACATTTTTCATACTTCTCCATTTTCAAAAAAGCATCGTATTTTACATATTTAAAAACACCGATTTCTATATTTGCAAGATGCCTCTGATACTACAAAAATATTTTAAGCTGAGTGATTTTTAATAATTTGTGAAAGTCTCAAGTCAAGTCTTCTTTCCACTTGCAAACAGTTCAGAATAAAATTTATAGTTTTGTATCTCAACCGAAGCTGCTGAAATTTTATTTCTACAGACAAAATAACAGCGACACGCGAAATACTGCGATTTGAGTGGTATCACTAATCGCACTTCACCTAATCTTGCTTTGGACGGAGATGAAATAAAAACACAAAATGGTGAATCCCAAAAGAGCACGTGCGATTTGATGTTTTGCTAATGAATCACAACAACAATAATTTTTAATAATGCCGAAGCCTTCGTAAAAGAATAACTTGACTAATTTTTAATAATTAGAGAAGTGTGCAAGCTTAATTGTCGATGACTTTATTATCTTCAGCGAGAGAATGAAAGATGTCCTGAGCCCACCGGTTTTTTATCATAGAATCAACGAAATTCTGACTGACTATTGGTGTAAATGCGAAGAGTCGAAGGTGATTAAATATTCGAAATTCACTAATTTGCAATATCTGCAGCACTATCTCCAAAATTTTCGATATATAGGCATATTACCTGATGCAAAATACTGTAAGTAAACGAAGAGAATTTAATAATACGATCACGTACAATTTTATTTTAATACTACTGCAAGTGCAAAAATGCTTCTCACTTACAACAGGTTGTTGAAGTAAAAATACACCAATAGCGAGTGACTATTTTTTATCGTTATGCTAACTAAATACTAAATCATCAATATTTCTCGGACAACAAACGAAATCGTATTCGTATGTCCTCTGCAAGCGACCATGTATGAAGTAAATCAACGATAAATTCTCAATATCAAGATCCCTGTGAATAAACATAAACTGTTGTGACTTAGTCTAAATCTAAGTCCTACTAATAAATTCAAAGTTATTTAAGGTAAAATAAGTAAATAACACGTTATTATATAACATGAAGTAAAAGTGGCTGAAGTAAATTTAGTCTAGTTAAATAAACTTTAACTGCGTTCACATAAAGCCGCTATTTTGATGCTTTCATATTCACTGTTACATCTAATGCAAATTAGTAAAAGCTATGTTATCAATTCCCACTTAAACTTTTATTATTAGTAGCGTTAAAATAACATTTTCTCCGAGTTATTTTTTTATTTAATTTTGATATTAAAAATACTCACTTAAAATTCCGTAACAAGCTAGAGGCTAAAACACGGGGTTTAGCTGAAGTAAAAGGGATTTGAGCACGATGTAAAATAAGAGAAAACTATAGTTACTTGCGCATTAGGAGACATTTGTTGGATGGCAAATATGCAAATTAATAGATTATTTAAAATCGAAAATAAGGAGAAATAAAATTGCGACTTTTGTCGACAATAAAACTTTATTTACACTTTTATTCAAAATCGTATTTTAGTAGTGCATGTTAAAATAATTGGTATTTTAAGTAAATTGGATGATAAAGTTTGATCTTTTTGAAAATAGATGTTTTAAGGAGGCTTATGAGACCATTCATGTCTTATAAAATAATCAGGCTAGATAATAAAAATTGTTTTGTCTTGTGATTTCGACAAATCGATTTTTTTGAAATTTCTCTAACTTTTCAGCAGTCTCGAAACTCAAACATGAACTAAATGACTTCGCTTTATCTTTGAAGCAATAATAATTGTTGAATTCTATTTTAATGTATTTTTTTAAGAAAATTTCGAATTTTTTCTTTTAATAAGACAAATTTATTATCAACAGATGCTTCCACGAAGTTTGTTTTTAATAGAATTTTGATATTTTTCATTTGATAGAAAAAAAGATAGATATTTTATTGTGAATTATTGCAGAACATTTTGTATATAGATACATATATATCATTGTTAAAACATAGTAAGTTCAGCTAATGTCTAACATGTATCAACTCCCTACACTCCTAAAAGCTCTGATTTAAACCTTCTAAAACCTCCGTCCGTTCTCTATAAATAGCCTATACACCCACCGACAGGCACAACTCCAAAAGGGCGCCTTTAGTAATCATTATTCACATGAGACTAAAGCCTGCCTTAATTCATTTTGCTGTAAAAGGGGCAGAACTGAGAGATTTGATTGGGCCAATAATCCTTACTGTTTTCATCGCGTATAGTTTTCCAGATGCAATGTGCTGGACTCTGAACACCTCTCCGTAACCGCCTTTGCCGATGACCGAAGTAATTTTGTAATCTTGATAAGGCATCTTTGCTGAAATTAATATTTATTAATAATTGTATTTGCTGCTTATATCAATTTGTGATTGAACAATTACTTTAACTCTATCGAAAATTAACTGCAGATTGACGAGAGGCACACCGAGGATACTCTTTTGCTTTACCAACTAGGAACTTTGATCATGCCTTTAGCAACTCTTGGCTTTGCGGTGATCAGAACTTAAATCCACTCGAAGGCGCGTAGCTGTAGTTAAATGGGTCTAAAACTGCAAAAATTCATCTTTGCAGTGAGAATCTGAGCTTGTAGCTGATGCCACAGGTGCTGTCTTCGGTTTTAGATGGAATTTCGCTAAGTTTGCGGATTCTTCCTGTTCTTGTATCGACAACATCGTGAGTGTGATCGAACCCTCCACCGTTGAAGTAGTAATGGATGAAGCCGCGGAACAGTTCAGCACAAGAGCTGGTGTTGATCAGGTCTGGATTTTCTTGTAATCTTTTTCTTGCTTTACTGATATTTTCTGCACAGTCTAAAAACAGTAAAAATGAAAGTGGTTAAGTTACTTATATCGAACTTGACTATGTTAATCAACGCGTTGTTAGTCTCATAGCCGACCATCTTACGTCGAGGAGGCTTCGTGACGTAAGTTGGAGCGAGATAAGGCACTGAGCTTTCAGTGCTTTCTAAAATTCTTGGAAGAACAGGAGGCTTAACAATGTCTTGCAAATAACTAAATATGAGTGAGATCTGACTTACACAATTAGCATTCATGTCATCGTAAATGAATTGAGCTTCACCATTTCATTAAAAATTTTAAACTTTTTGATGAAATATTTAAGATAATATCCGAGCTTATGGAATCTAAAGTCAAATTCTGCAAATTTCCTAACATATTCAGTATTAATAAGCCCTGAAATATTGTTGAACAAAATTTCAATTTTAGTGCTATCTTTCCATTTCGAGCTGAGCAAGTATAAGTTTTTAGTTTTGATCTCCTCCCAGTCCTCATTTGTATAGTATTTCAACAATTCCTTCAGTTTTTGGCTAAATTTTAAGTCTCAAAATTATTCAAAAAGTCAATTTTAAATTCAGCAAATAATACAAAGAAAAATAAACAGATCAAAGTTATAAATTAATCCACTAATATCTGATTTCTTATTACTCAGATAAGTGCAAATAGTTTAAATGTTAGTAATTTTAATAACGTAGCTTACTTATACTCTGTCGGGTGCTTGTGCAGCTTATCTCTAAGAAGAATCGTGAGGTCAATATCACTGGAGTCTTTAATCAAAAAACCATTAGAGCAAGATCCAAAAACAGCGACTTCTGCATCTGAATTCCATTTATTTTACAATCTCGCTGATTAGTGCGATATTTACATTAATTTTAAATAAATTTTGGTGGTCTGGTTGGCAGTCAGCATAGACTTCATCAATATCGCTGTCGGTCAAATACGGGAACAGGTTGCCTTTAATATTAAGCTGTTCAAAAGGCAGATGGTTAACTAGATTTTTGACACTGATAACTTCCTTTCGCATGCTATTAAATCTCTCGTCGTTGTTCTCGTCTCTGATCTTTTGCGAGACTTGCTGAATTATCTTCACCATCTTCTTTTTGCATATGTGCTTTACGTAGATAAGGTACACTAAAAGTTGACTGATCGACATTTCTCCTATAATTTTAGTGAAAATTGCAAAGATTCAAAATTTTAAACTGCATTTTTAGTGAAGTTTGACTCGAAGCTTACCTCAGTTCAAATTATCTTGCTTTCAGTACCTCTGTGCAAGTTCAGTATTCAACTCAAATGTCAATATCTCTGGAGTTGTTTCGAACTATAGATTCGTAATCGTTGTAATATAATAATTGATATTTAATCTATTTTCACACGATTAATGATAGGTTGTCAATGGCAAAGCTAAACTTATAAAAAATAAATTACTATATCTTGTAAGTTTGGCAGTCTCAACCAGCCTTCCATTGTAAGAATACACAAAGTATCTATTAAATATAATAGCTTCAATCTAACTAAAATTTATACATTAAGCAATTTTAGTTGAATTTTGCAAAGGAACTTCTTGAAGACAAAACATCTTGATCTTGGGAAGAAATTAAATCCTTCAAGCTGTATATTTTGAGCTG
>JAGYYN010032598.1:0-14870 GCA_021441665.1 Euplotes cf. woodruffi 2 WChen-2021 | reverse complement strand
ATATCGAAGTAAAATCGAGAAGTTTTTGAATAACAAGGTCAGACCCCCAAAAAAGGATAAAGCAAGTTGATATTGTGAACTCATATAGAAGCAAAAAATCAAAATAAATCATCAAAAGCTGCCTTCGTTTCTTAGCAACGATAGGTTCGATGTTGACAAGTGCATCGAGCAGTGCAAAGCAAGAAGACACGAGCAAAAGCGCAAAAGGCTGTAAGTAAATTTTCACAATTTGCTGATGTTATTTTTTATCAATATAGTAGTTACTTATATTTTATCTAAACCAAAATTGTATCTGTTTACAATCAAACTTTCTCATTAACAACTGCAAAAAATAAATTGCTGATTCAGACAAAACCCCAATCCACAGATGACCAAAGACACCGTATCAAATGTGTTGAGTTTTCAAGACCTCACAGAGGCGTTTTCATTTACGAATCTCGATGTACTCAGATCATCGAGAAAGCGAAACGAAGGAGGTAAAAATTTACCTGGCAAGCAGCGAGTAATGAGCCACGAGCACATCACCACTAAATTGCCGAGATTTTGAACGTCCTTAGCAAGTAAGTATTTTCTAAGAAATTTGACAATTACAGAGAAATTAATTAACGAAAATACACACGACCAAAAGCAAAAATTACTCGACTTAAGCAAAGCGATCAGGGACAGGACGTTTAGGACGAATATATTCAAAATAAATAACAATCATAGCGAGGAGTTCGCAGAACAATACGACCTGCAACAAGAAATGGCTTCAAAGCTGTAAGCGCTTACCTCAGTCAAGCTGATAATCTAAATAGCAAAGAAATCAAGTACATTGGGTGCAAAAATGAGTCAAGCAACCAGCTAAAATACACCCAAAGCAGCTCAAAGCACCAAGAAACCTTAAATAACGTAAATACAAAAATAAAGCAAGTTTAGAATGACTGAGCTGCAAAGTCGAATAGGAAATCGCAGGATATAAGAGAGAAGTTTAGGATCTACGGGGCTAAGTCCAACCAGCAGATCAAAAGCCTCGCTTCTTTAAGCTCTTTTACCTGTAAGAGCAAATAAACCACTATTTAGATATTTCAATCAACTGAAGTTTTATTCTTCTCGGTTGAAAAGAATTTTAATCGGTGCTTAAAATTATTTGCTTTCGTCAACGAGTTTTTTTAGATTGCAAATATCAGCTGATTTAGTAAAATTGAAATTAGCTTGATCGCGGAGAAATTACTCAATCTTGATTTAGCTAGATAAGAAACTCTGCTGTTATAAAAATTTAGATAAACTGAGCGCTGAACTTGATCATGTCTTTATAAGTTGGAGTTTTCTCTCTTCGGCTTTAGGTAAAAATTTTAGTTAAATTAAGAAAAATAATATTGACAAATCGAGATTTTTACCGTGGCTTGTTTTTAATCATATTGATTGATAAGCTCTCGCTTGGCCTGCATCAAAAAGACAATCTAAAATTATATGATTCACATACGAAAGTGGAGATGATTGCTTTAGCCTCATTGAAGGTAGTATTGCCATCTGGAAGTCATTTGAGTACTCGTCTGTACTATTCTTCGGTGATGTCAGTCAAGATGCTGCAAAGTACTTTTTATCATTATCCTTGCTTGGTTGATTTAAGCTCCTAATAAATATTCAAAATCTGATTACCTATTATTTCTTATACGTAGTATATATTCTTTTCGGATTGAACTTAGGTTGCCATGCGTCAACTGATACTTTTCAGCTGCTTTTCTGTAATCTCACGGACTGTCAGTGATTCTGGACCGTAGCTATGCAAATAACAAGTCCCGATTACATTTAGACCTAAACGACAGATCTGATGTGTTTAAGCGTTTATGACGATCCGACTGCAATTCCTCTAGATTCGATCGATCTGCCATCTGGTCGTCTATGCAGTTATCTCGTACTAAAAATACTCAATAATCAAGTGCCTTTTAGCTTAAGTTTTTCATTAGTGTACTTTTGGTTCTTTTCAGCGCGGACAGGCTTTCGTGTGCTTGCGATGCTAAACAAATTAACTCTTAAGCAAAAGGCCGATCGTACTCTTGATTCAATATATTATTGCTGTTTTTAATGCAAAAGGAGTTATCAGTCTGTTTGCTGCGCTTTAAGAACTTCTGCTTATTCGTGGACATGAAGGTTTCAGTCTGTGACTGGTCTCTATCAGTTTCCTCTTGTTCGTCTAAAGGATAAAACTGCATAAAGCTACAGATAGGAATCTGAAACATCGAGTCGATTTCAATAATCATATCCGCAGGTATGGTCGATCTGGTAAATGTCCTATTCTTCATCTTGCTGTCTGAATCCTTGCTGTTAGTCTTCAGCACAGTATCGTTGATTCCTGTGTTATTTAACAGCATTTAAGCTTACAAGCGAATTTCGGTTTTTCAATCAGATTCACCGGCTCTTTGACGATAGTAAACGACCGTTTAAGAGGTGAATGATTTTGGCTGTTTTTCAACAACTTGGTCTTGGTCCGGTTTAAGCTTGGAATCCTGAGCTTTACTGATTTATTTCCGACCTGAAATCGATGTGAAGGATGGCAACGTACCTTGTCTTGCTTTGAATCGATATTCTCCATGAGTGTTTCTCTCTATTTGAAGACAGTGAGGGGTAGCTTACCCTTTGCAAGATTATATCCTGGAAGTTATTTTGGTTGGGGCTTTACAACTGCCTTATCTTTCTTTCCTCTATTTTAAAATCAGCAAAAAAGAGGCGGATCAGGCATTTAGGAAGGTATAGCGAGGGATATTGGATATGGTGTGATAGTGTAATTTGTTACAAAGAGATTGAGGAGGGTTAAAATTAGATAATTGCGAAAGTGGAGATTTTACTACGTTTTTTAAAAAGGAAAATACGTATATTTGAAGTCAATTTGGCTATGTGTATTAAATGGTCGGAATAAGATAGAAATATGTGAAGTTAGATCATTTTTAAGCTTTTAAATCGGTTTAAAAATTTTTTATTGGTAGCTGGTGAATTTATAGTAATTAATAAAAATTTGGTTTATTTACATTCTGTTTTTGACCATGTGTCTGATCATCATTTCAATTTTGGTTGGGCTATCTGACCCACTTCTTAGAGGAGAATTATCAGGTAAGTTTGCAAGATCTGATTTATTTGTTAAATTCTTAAGCATGTTCTAAAGAATATATTTTTCATGACTAACCTTAAAATTTTTGCCTTTATTTTAACAAGAATTGCTTAGCAATCTTATTGAATTCAATATAAAGCCCGAGATTGATAGAGCTGAGGTACACCTAAAAATAAGAGAAATTTTAGTACTCTAAAGGCTTTATTTATCACCGTGGAGAATGAAGTCAGAGATTCTTTCCCACTCGGTCTTGCGCTTGATGTTATTGACAATTTCTCCTTCTGCGTCTATTCACTTTCGCATATCAAATCCTTCAAAGTCCATATGTGGCATGTAACATATTTTTCTGTTGTATGGAGTGTAATCTGGATAAGATATATTAGATAAGCAGTTGTTTTAGATAATTACAGTAATCCATTTTATTATGAAATCTATTTTTGTGCTTCTAAAATTCGTGCTTTATTCTCTTCATCTATCGATAAATCTAGCTTTGCCGCTGCTTTTTCTAAACTCAAAAAATAATGAGTTTGAGCTGAATTAAAAATCAAGATTTTTTGAGGTTATTAAAAAGCAATATAATTACCAATATCTCAAGATTTATTTTCTCAGTGCCTTTTTCGATCCAGAAAGTGACATCGTACTAAAATTTTAATCATTTAAACTTCCAAATCCAATGCTTCATCACACATCAGTTCAAATTATATATTTTCTAAAATCTTCACTTACTGAGGGACCGAAAGTTCAGTTGGAGTTTTTGGATTGTTTTCGATTCCCGACTCATTAGCTGGACTTTTCAAAAACAGCCTTGACTTTCTTCTCTCTTTAAAAGAGTCCATTTTTGACATTAATTTAGTCTATAAAGCAATTCTTCGTTGCAAATCTCAAATCTAAACATACGTTTGATTCCATCATAAACTGTAGTTTTGTTTGGATATCATTAAGTTCAGAATCATTGGTCATATCTTCATAACTCATTCTTGCAAGTCCGCTGTAAGCCAACCGTCATTAAGATCCCAATTAAAAATACCCGTTTTTGAGTTTCATTCACAACTGAAATTTAAATCGGTGTTAATGATGCTTACATATTTGCACTTGGTTTTTTAGGCTCATTTTTCTCCATCGATTTTAAACCTAAAAAAATATATATTAAAATTAGACCAAAAAAAGTGGTTTTGTAGGGAAATACAAAATAATGAGGATTGGTGCAGTTTGAGTTAAACTAAAAATAATGTTTTTATTTGCTTCATAGCTAATTTGCTGTTTCCTTTATGATATTGATTTCATGCATTTTTGGATGTGAAAATCAACTTAACTGAAGTTGTTATGATAAGGCAAGAAGACTTTGCTTTAGTGCTTATATCGCACAACAGCGAGTGATTCGTACACTCGCTGTTGTGATGCAACGACAGGTGTGATGTTGGCTTCATTTACCTTTTAAAATTTATTTATAAAATATTAAAATTCAAGTCTGCTTAACATTATTATAGACGCTAGGTTTGGTAAACAATCTGCGGAGTTAAAGTCTGACGAAGTAGCCAGTGATATAATTGTTGATCGAAATAAAAATGGACGATTTTTCGACATCGCAGATCTTAAACACGTCGATATTCGATGCAAAACCGCATTTCTTTCGGTACACAGCTCACAGCAATAAAAACTCAATTTTTCATAGGAACGATGACAAGTTAATCGATTATGTGATTCATAAAGGTAGATTAGTTTTTATTAGCATTTGCTTCAGCTTACGTAAAAAATAGGATCAAAGATCCCGCTGTTTGGATATGCACAGATCGAATATAACGATGTAGAACAGTTCTCTGAAAAACCAAAGCAAATGTGGCTGATGCTTGCGAAGAGTAATTTAAACAAAATTCAAATATTTGTTAAGAAAAAATAATCCCAGCTGTATTAATTTTTTTCTATAAAAAACAGCTGCTTAGAGGTTTGTAAATCAACATCAAGTTATGATTTTATTTGCTAATGATAACGTACATTTTACAGGTGTCATTAGTAAAAATTCAGAGCGATGTCACGCTAAAGATTTATAAGTAAGCTCACCGTAGATTTTAGCAGTAATTTTAAATACAGTCGAAAGCTTTAAGAAAAGCGAGGTTAAGGAAAAAGAACTCTACCAGTCGTTTACATTCGGCCAGAAGCCCCTAGCTGGCCAAAAGATCTGGCACGATATGCACCGTAAGATTAGCTTAATAAACACTAGATCATGGTGATCACCAGAAGAAATAAAAGAAGGCGGAAGCAGTCGGTTAGTTTAAAAATAAACGATTCCAAATCGACGAATAAAATCACGCATATTTCAGAAATTTATAACAAACATGATGAGATAACGACAGAGAGCAAGCATGAAACAGAGTCGCAGTTTAGATATTCTAAAGAACTTAATCCGATTGAAGAATCAAGCAAAATGTACTTAAAGCATTATGATAAGTAAGATTATTCGAATGTTGATCTGTGTCAGCAGTATAATTAAAAAATAGCTCTCAAAGCAAGAAGAAAGGTAGACGGTCTCCATCGCTATCCAAACGATATATTTTACCACAAGACCGGCAGAACGCAGCAAACAGAGTGTATACAAGCCAGTCTAATCGTAAGACAAGTCAACAGCGGTCTGAAAGCCGAAAGAATGCTAATTCAAACCGTGAGAAATCAGCGTCACCAAAGCGGAATAAAAACAGCAAAATTTTGATGAAGCTCGTATCAGCAAGAAAGGACATCTTTCACAGTAAGTTTATTATTTTTACTATTGTAGAAAACTACAAAGAGATTCAAAAAGAGTCGAAAATTATTAAAAATATTATCATCCAAGGTAAAATTGAGACTTTGAGTTTTAGATAAATAAACTACGTAAATTTTGAGCTAAAATCAAGAAACACCGAGAATCCAAGCAGAAGTCAAATAGAAGATTAGCTGATTCAGCAAACAGCCAGTTATGTAGAAACGCTGATGCTTTGAAATCAGTGCGAACGAGAAATAAGCACGATCCTGATAGCGAACAGAGCTATTGTAATGTTTCTGTGTATCCGAATGCATTCAGCAAGTTTTGTAAATAACAAAGGTAATCATAGTAGTAACTTTTTTGTAGGGAAGCGGTCACCACCGAACTTTGATAAATTTAACAAACACAATATGCTGAAGTTTAAAGCTGTCGCTCAGAACAGAAGCTTTTATACAAATCGCGAACAAAGCATAACTGAAGTGAAAAGTATGATTAAAAAATTAATTTATCAAGGCGGAAAATGACTGTTCAGGAAAAGAAACTCAAGCAAAGTTCTGAAGGTTTCAAGTAAAATTGAAACCTCCTAAGAAATTTTAAATGTAATTCGCTTTAAAACCAGAATTTTAGTAATCTACGAAAACATTGAAAGATATCAGCGACAAATGAATTGAATCTCTACAACAGGCAAGATTAGCCAAGATTCAAGTTTTTCATGTAACTAAATTCCCCTCAAAATACATAACCCAAATCACATTTAGTCCGCGACCAGGATTACAAAGAGACTAAAAGAGACTTAATCAAACGTCCAAAGACACATATTAAGGCAAGTCACAATTATCTATATATAGATTGAGCTACCATGAAAAGATTTACTCAAGAAGCAGAAGAAAGCTATCGATGAACTTGATTTTGTGGTTTAAAATCAATAACTTAGTTCTATTCATTTCAACATAAATTTTATTCTTAAAATCTCAAAATATCCCATCACACTCATAATTATTAAATACTTAACATAAATATTTACTAAATCTACAAAATGTTAATAGTTGATTAAATTGAAAGAAAGGCGTATTTTTTACTCACAACCTCCATTATAAAAATAAACCTCTCCTTTCCTCCCAAAAGATTTTACAAATTATATCTAAAATAAATTTATCTAAATATGTGAAACAGAAGGCAACGAATATACGGTAAGTATATTTTGGCATCGGTTTCAAAATTTATTTTAGTAATAAATTTATTTCTGCTGTTTACAAATGCCTAATAATTTCAATTCATGCGAAATAAAAATACCCGACCCGCTGTTAATACAAATTAACATCGTCATTCTGTATATAGTTTACGTAATCGCGACGGTATTTCTGCAAATGCTGATTTGCACTGCGCAAAGAGTCCTTACTATCGAGTTTATCACAAGCGGAGCCAGAGCGCCGATGCCAGGACCACCAGACCACCTCCTCGGGACTAAATGGAACGAGCCTCTCGGCGACCTCACGCCGATTGGACTCAGCCAGCACTACTCAAACGGCCAGGCTGTTCGGGACAAGTTAATTATCAGCGAGAGGTTTCTCAATCCGGAGGTTAACATCGAGGAAATCTACGTGCTTTCAAGCAACCACACGCGGTGAATTGAAGCAGCGACTGTCCACCTAAACGGGATGTTTCCAGCAAAGCGTGGTAAGTAGCGAAATTCCATTTGCATTGGAATCCTCTGTGAAATTTGCCTTTTAAAAACACACTGTTTTATAGCGAAAGGAATCAAAAGCGATTCGCAAGTATCAGTGAATGTAATGCCGAGTGAAGCCGATTATTTATTCGAAGGATTCTCAGCTTCGGTATGTCCGGCGGCGCGGTACTACCAAAAAGCTCAGTTCGAGCAGGCAGATAGGATATACCAAGAATACCTGCAACCTTTGTACAAGTAATTTTGATGGCGGCTGATGCGTATAGCGACCTAACGAGGATTTACAAAGCTCCAGCTAAAAATATGACGATTCAGGCCGTTTTTGGATACGCAGATACCTATAGGTGCGCTATTGCCAATCGCACGCAGAATGATATTGAGCTGCCCGCTGCTGCTGTTATTCCGAAGTACTTTGGTAAGTCGATAAATTACGGAAAGAGGGGTCAGCGATGGAATGAGGATTTTGGATTTTTGGTTAAGAGATTAGGGCAAGGAGGTGGAATAAAATTGGGACAATTTGGGAGAGATTTGTAACTTACTTTAGAGTGGTTTGAAAAGAATATATGGATTTGTGATTTTTTGATAATAGATTAATTTTTTATTTAGGATACTACTTTTATCAAGGGTTGCTCAAATCAGATCAGATGATGAGCTTTACAACGTCTGAGTATAAGAACTACCTTGTTGATGTGCTTTCTGGAAAAATGAGAGCATTAGAAAATATTGGACAATTTACTGATTTTAACAAAAACGTTAAGTAAGTCACTCATCTACAATCTCAATCTTTAAAAATGCATTATATAAAAAATTCTCTGCTAATTTATCATAGTCTTATATAATTCTTCGCTTCATTAACATCATATTAAATATTCTCTCAACTTCAAAATAAGTAATTAATATCATTTTTGATCCTTTTACTTCATATTTTCTCAAAAATGTAAATTCTACTATAAAACCCAATCTAATCCAACATCTGCTATTTTTCCTAAATTATTCCAAATACCCTCGCTGACCCTCATTAGATACATACTGCTGTCAGGCCATGAAGAGACGATAATTTCCCTAATGAAGGACTACTTTCCAAATCCATTGGAGACCTACCCGCCGTTCGCAAGCACGGCGGTGGTCAGTCTCACAAAAGAAAACGGAAAGTACTACGTGACTGTGGAAATCAACGGAGTCACCGTCAGCCTCGGGTCTCAGTGCAAGCAAGCGACAAAATGCGAGCTCAGCGACGTAGTCTTCAGTCTGAATGAAAAAGGTAATTTTCGCGATTTAATCCATCCAGTCCCTAAGAACATCCGGCAGGTGTGCAACGACACAAAAAGCCTGGAGTCACAAGGATTGCCAATCTGGGCGATCATCTTGATGGTGGTCGGCGGACTGGTGTTCATTGCCGTGATGATCACTCTGTTCTCGATTAAAATCCAAAAAGACCGCAAGAAATACACCGAAGAGTTCAAATCAACTCTGATTAATTCCTAATCGATAATAATTCTGCTTTGATACCAGCCAAGGCTCCAGCCGCATTTGGAAGCTTAAAAATCAAAATTTTATTTGGATTTACGTTTTTATTCTCGAATTTCAATCGCATGTTTTTTAATAAAAATTTTTATTTTTTTAATTTTTTAATGGGTTTAAAGAAAATGAGATTTTGGGAAAATAAAAAAAAATTGGGATTTATAGTTTGTAAAATCAAAAATTTGAAGTTTTGAAATTTAATTGAGGAAAGTTGAGTAAAGATTTATATATTTTTTGAGAGTAGTGAGTGATAAGATATATTGAATGATTGATTAAATTCGATAGACATGCAAAAATAAAAAATAAGAGTGGTGTTAGTTGTTTATTTAGAAACAGAGTATTAATTAATATTGATTCACTTAGAACTTGTTAACTAAAAAAATCAAATAACAATCAAATTTAGAGAGATAGCGTCAAACTAAGTATATTTTATTTGCATTTATATATTACAAGACCTAGTGGGTAATAAAAAATGTTACAATTTTTAAAATATAAAAATTTCATTTTTTTAATCAATTCATAAGACCCATTTTCTATCAAATTAACTTCACTTTCCTATCAACCAAACTCCAATCTCCACTTTTTGTCTCCAATATTTTAAATTCCTCAACTTCCCTTAAACACATCAAAAAAAGCTCAAACAAAAAGCATTTCCAATCTCTCCGTCCAATTCCCTCCTTTCTCCCAATCCCAAAATAATAAACTTTCAAAAATAAATATGAATTCAAAAAGAAGTTCTCGAAACGGTACCCCAACCTCTCAACCATCAGTTTTAGACATCCGCGAGACCAGCACGAGCCAATGCAAGCAGCGCAAGATCAACTTCGTTAAGCAAAGAACCGAAGTAGCCCGGATCATCGGCAACAACCTGACGTAAGCTCAATTCCTAATTCCCTGCAGCACCAGGGCTGCTGCCTGCAGAAAGAAGCGAGGGTCCAATTCAGGTAACCAACCACAGCACAGATTTTATTTTATTTCCAACAGACATCCAGCTGAACGGGGTTTTGGAAATCTTCGTGATTTTAAGGCAGAAATTGGATAGATGGTCTTAAATCGGCTTTTAGTGATGGTTGGAATTTGGAAAAATAAGGGTGAAAATTGGGGGTTTTAAGAGAGGCTTTTTAAGGGTTATTTGATGGGGGATTTGAAGATGTTTTGGAGTGAAAAATTGGGATTTTGTAGGTTAAGAGAATATTTAAGAAAGAGTGGGCGTTTTTGGGTTTATTTGGAAAGTAAATGAAAGTAATTAAGAGATATTTATATTTTGTAAGAAAGATATGATCTTTTTATAAAGAGTTAGTTTGAAAATTAAAATTATTTTTATTATTTTAAAGTAATTATGTTTAAAATTTGTATTTTAAAAGTTTTATTACAATAAACAAAATGCTTAATTTATACATTTCCATTTTTACATCAAATCATCTCAATAAAATCTCAAATCGCTCACATTTCTCCTTAAAACATCAAAAAACAATTTTAATCATAAAATTAAAATCTTATAAATCTCCCTCAAACTCATTCAATTTCAAACTTTCAAAAACCTCCACCCTTAATTTTCTATCCCCAACTCTCCTAATACCTCCAACCCTCCACAACCAAACTTTCCCTCACCATCTCCCTAAAACATATCCATCCAATTCTTCCTGCTCCAAATCCGAATCCCACCCATCCAACCATCAATAATCTCCATTTTCCTACCTTCACCAAATCACTCTTTCCCTTTCAAAATCCCCAACCCCCTTTTCCCAATTTCTCTTCTAAACTCACAAAACCACATAGAAGAATACTCAAAGCGTGCATTCAGGAAGTAAGCGGCCGCCTGACATGTAGGATTTGGAAGATGAATCGGGAGCAGCGGTTAGAAAGGAAAATTGGGTTCTTCTACGAGCCCTACAACAGCACCGGGTACAACTTCGCCGACTGCATGAACTTCAGCACTGTAAGGCCATTCGTAACCTAAAGAGCGGACACGATATCGCAAACCACAGCCAGCCTGCGATTGGCAGTGACTACGATGATAAAATACACTCTGGGTGGTGTGATATCACACAGCTGATCCTCAATAAGCACTGGGACCGCTTTTTTAAGGTCTTAAGGCGGTACGGGTGCTCACGATGTTTAGAATCAACCGCGAGTACTCTGTGAACACTGAGAAGCTTAATAAAATCGATCCGAATGTGATGAAGAAGCTAAAACAGCAGCTGCGCGAGCTAAGAATCAATAATAACACTCATTACCAAAATAAAGTAGGCTCTGTGGTGATTGCGTAGGATTTGCACAGCCATAATCAAACTGAAAAATAGCGAGAAAAGCGGAACTACGAAGACTAATGTAAGATTTTGACGATAGGCTTTAGATGATCAAATTGATCCATTCCGCATTTCTTTCCAAGGTCGCAGCGATACAGAACAAAAGACGCGAAGAGGAAAGGAAAGCAAAAAATGAGAGAAAGCATAAAGAGATGGCGAATAAGGATGATAAGAATGTCTTAATTGAATGTAGGAGGTTTTTGTGATTGGTTTTAGCTCTCGAAGACTATGATTCTGATGGCAGGAAGGTTAGTTATGATATACACATTGATGGTATGAATATCAAGGGATCGTTGGATACAGGAGATTTTAAGATTTTTATTTTTGATGTAGAATTTAGCCCAACAGAAGCGAAAAGAATGCTTTATCTTAGACAAAAGTAAAAAAGGATCTTATTATGCTCGAATGCACTTAAAATCATCTAATTTTAACGGTATGCTAATGATATTTAAACCTAATTGATTTTTATAGACAACTATTTAAAAAGGTTAAATAAACAGTATGATTTTTTGGTAACTAAAAATAGTCAAATTTTAAAACAATCCTCTAAACCAAATAAATTTACAAAAGAACAAAAAGATGAAGCACTAAGTATTCCAGTCCTTCGGAACCACTCATGATGTCACAACGTTGAAGGTATTATTTATTTAGCTCTTCCTGCAGATGCAAAAATCAAAAATTGGCGATCTAAAAACTAACCCAGCTTCAAGCCGCCACATAAATTCAAAGACAAATTTTCATTTCTGTATTTTGCGATTTAACCGATTAGACCCTTCAAAGGAAGCAGAAGCAACATACGATTCAGTAAGTAATTCAGCGATATCTGCAAACGATAAAAACACCAAACGGGGTGTGAGAGTTGCGCCAAGCACTAAGAGCCAAATATTCTCTAAAGAAATGCGTGTGCAATCCCAGCAGTCCGTGTTCACATGAAACTCAATGAGTAATCCTTCCTTCCATCATATATAGAGGAGCTGAGCAGCAAAGCAGATCTGAGGCACCCAGTCGACTGCCAAGGCAAAGCGAGGTCCAAGCGGCGGCTGCAAAACCGCAGGAGCTCCGCCGTCCACCTGCAGTCTAATAAACAGTGAGTTGCAGTTGATAATTTTAGGCTGCTCAAGGCCTACGCCACCTCCAAGCACATGGACCGGCTGTTTTCCAACGGTTAACACCTTCCACCATTTTTACTGATTTCAGCCTCTTTTTACAAATTTTTTATTACCCACAGCGATTTTTCGCGATTTGATGTTAGCATTGAAATACAGTGATTTGGAGGTTTTGATAAGAAAATAGATTTTGGCGCAATAAAATAAAATCGAGATCGAATAATATTGGATTTGATTAATGCAAATATATAAATATTTGCATAAAAATAAAATATTAATTTGTATAATAATGAAAAATAACAAATTGAAATAAAATTAACTTCAATCATTTTAGCTGAATCAGAGGTAAACTTGAATTTTGAATTACAAACACTAACTCAAAATGATGAAACCCTGAGCTTTAAAATACAGAATAAAAACTTCAGTTTTATATTTTTATATTCCTCATTTTTAGATAAGAAAAAACGTGAGTTTTAGGTTTTATAAATAAAATTAGGTTATTCAAAAATATTATAAATTTCATTTTATTTTTTTATGATTACTATATTGTCAATTCAGATAGCTTCCAATCTTCATATGATCCATCAGGCAAATATCTCCTAATAACAAATGGAATTTTTCTTTCCTGCAGTTCTTTTTCTGCGATTTTATAAGGATCAGTTTCTCCTTCAGGATCGACACAAAGCGGGGCATTTTTGCTGATTTGTAGAGCTCTGGCTCCGAGGATTCTGGCTCTTTCATATTTAGTCAAAAATGATGGAGAGATTCTATCTTCGTCTTTAATTTTCCTTCTCTCAAAAAATATTTTATTTTTGCCTAAATTAGTTATATTAGTGTTTTACCTTCAAGCTGATGTTCGTGGTCAGCGTCTTCATTATCCTTGCCTTCGCCCTCGGCTTCGATGTCGATGTCCTCTTCTACAGCAAGCTGATCTCTGCGACCCCCCGAAAGGCTTACCGTCCCAGTTCTCGCTGTAACTCGGTTCTTCGTCCCCTGCGCCATCGAAATCTGACATTTTCTATTTTTATTGCTTAGCGGGGGGGATTTGGAAGCAGATTTAGGGATGGAAGAAATGGAGTGGAAGTGGGGTTTGATGCAGGAGTTTAGATGAAGAGGAAAGAGCATGGAAAGGATGGGGATGGAAATGAAAATGAAACGAAAATAGATATTTGGGAAATAATCTTGAAAGAGATTTAAATGAGGTTTAGGAGGATGGAAAGAATAAACAGTTAGGGTTTTTGAATCGATAAAAAATCATAATAAATTTTTAAGTTTGAAAAAATAAATATATGGAGCTTTTATTTGTATATTTGGTTTTTTATTGATGATTGAAGTGAAAATGAGCAAACTGTTATTTATATAAACAGCAAGACATTTTATTACTTCTAAGAACGATATTTGAAGACGGCAAAGAAAGATATTTCAAAGATGCCGAAATTATAACCATAATTAGAAGCCATTTCTCCGCTGCTTACCTTATTTTTATTCAATTATTATTAAAAACACGGACATATGAAAATGAGAATTGAATCGAAAATTTATCATACGAATATAATTAAATATGTATACCGATAATTTCAACTGTAAGCCTATTGTTTTTCATCGCCCTCCTGTTTTACTAACTCCTTTCTGTACCCAACACAACAAAATGACAAAAATTCCTCGAACCCATTCAATTCTTTCCCAATTCCTCAATTAAATTTATTTTTAAATCACAAAACAGCAGGATTTTTGACTCCTAAATTTTCTTAAAATATTCTTTGGTTCTATAAAAATATTGCAAATTTCAACTGATTTAACTCAAATATTTGCATATTTCCCAAACCAATTGAAATCCCTTGTCCGGCCGAATGCGAGTATAAATCTGAACGTTGGCTGAAAGTTGATCAAAATCTGCATTGACTATAAATTTAAGATTGTTAATAGCAAACATAGTATAAATAATAATTGTTAATCCTTCTCTAATAAATCTCACCTTCGCTTTGTAAATTCTCTTTTTTATTGACATTCTTCTCCCCCATTTGTTCGTATTTCCAGAATAAATTTGGAATCGTATAAAATTACCAATTGTATTATTATTTTTATTGCTTCTCCTCTATTTTAAAATACAAGTGTTGTTTTTTTATCCAAAAAATCAGTATTTTTAAAATTGGGGATTTATGGAGAAAAAATATAGGGAGAAGAAAGGGGAAATATGGGGGTGATGGGGTTTTTATGGGAAATTGCATTTTTATTAGGAAATTTTGGGGTTTAGAGAATTGATAAAAAAATGGAGTTTTAGGGGAGAGTTTTTATTAAAAATTGAAAATTTGGGGGCTTGGAGGAATTGGGAGTTTAGTGGATTTTATTGGGGAGTTGGAAGGTTATTTTTAGAATTAAAGATGATTATTTTTTTAATAGATTTTAAAGATTTTTATATTCGTTTATT
>JAGYYN010032485.1:0-14046 GCA_021441665.1 Euplotes cf. woodruffi 2 WChen-2021 | reverse complement strand
CCTCGTATCAAGACCAGATTAACCAAATAGTCAACTCAAATTCAAGAAGTAGTTCATCAACAATAGAAGCAAAAGAAGTCTTTGATTTTGAACGAATATATCAACTTCAGCTGCCTTCTAAAATCAAAATGCTAATGAAAAGCAAGACAGATAATATTATTGAAAACAAAAGGTTTCAGTCTAAAAGTAAAAACATCAAATCAAAGTTCAATTTGAAAGTAAGCTCTTACGACTTCAACAGTCTTCAAGCGAATAAAAAGCTATAAAAAGCATATCCCAAAATATTTTGATTTTATTAGTAATCTAAAACATCACAATTTCAATTATCTTTAGCAAATTGACGATTGAATATATTAAATAAATTCAATAGTTTTGCCTGTGAGCGCAACATATTCTTTTCCTCCTTTATCATAATTCTTCATACTCGAATCAATTGAGTCTTTGTAGCGGTCGAAGACCTGAAACAGGTCAATTTTATCAAAGACAGTATTCGAGGTCTTTCGTCTGAGCACCGGGGAGAAGTCCTTTTGCTTCTTGACCGCTGGAGACATCTGTCTGCTGTAATATGCAGTGTTCGACTGAATTACATCATTTATATCCGCTTTTTTCATTGATACTCTCGGTGATACGGACTTGCCATTATCACTAGACCGAAAGAACCGATGCTCGTATTCCTTTAGTCTATCAATATTCCTCCTGTCGCTGTCAATAATATCGCCTTGGATTTCGTTTTTAAAATTCGATGAATTTTGGTTCATCTTTAGCCAATTTTTCTTTTTCGTCTTGCTGAACTTAAAACTTTTTGCATCTCTAAAAATTACTGATTTCAGTTACTTTTTAAGCTGCTGATTTTGGTCGCCCTTTTGGCCGTCTCTTTCGAAAATAGAGAATTTGTCAGTTGCTGATATCCGTTCATTCGCGAATCCAATTCTGATCTTTGATTCGTTATGTGAGTCATATTGGACTTGGATGCCGATATCATTCTGGCTTTCATAGTTTCCTGCTGCATCGAGTCTTTGTCTGTATTTATTCGAGTTCTTCTATAGTTAAAGTTTTGTATCAGGATGATAGAAGTATCTATCAATCTGCAAAAGTTGATTAGCAGTTGGTTGAGATAATTTAAACCTTATTTGCAAGTATAAATACCAATCATTACCTCTTTACTATTCCCACCGTTGATACTAAATTTACTCTCATCCGGATTAAGACCTCCTCCAAAGGCTGCTGGTTGAGAGCCATCGATGATTGGGTTGCCTTTGAGCATGAGCATGCGCTCGATCATCAAAGCAGTCATGTCTGTTTGCAGTACGACGGCTCTTCTTGATTTATTTGGTTTATTGGCTGCTGGTTTATCTGCAGCCTCTTCTTTTTGCTTTTCATCTATAGTAGTGAAGGTTACGCTCGCTAAATAGACGAGAGAGACTTACCTTGGCTTACGGCTGCTGCAATCACCTCATTTGATTCTGTATTATAGTTATATGCGGTTATTTAGATCAGTACTTGTTTTAGCAATGATTGTGTATTTTATCCAGATAAAACTCACTTTAATTTAAAGAAAATTTAGTCAATCTCAATAACGGTTATATTTCCAAATCTTCGACTGACATCGAGTTTTATTAGCAGAAATAAATTTTATTTAGTATTTTACTAAAATTATGAGGCTAATTTCACTGTCAAAAGAGAAAATTTTTAAATTTGGAGTTTTAGATTGCGTGTTTTATTAATACAAAACCGCTAGTAAACTTTACCTTGGGCTTTGATATTTCTTTCGTATTCTAAGTCATTTTCAAGTTTACGAATCAGCTGCAACTTCTCGTCCAATTCTTCCTGCAGCTTGTTCAGTGCTTTTTCTAGTTCTTCAATCTTGCTGTTTTTGAGATCAGTAAAGAACTTGAGATCTTGGTCGAATTTAGCAATTTTATTTATTTTTGCTAAAAACGTCCATTTTCAGTTCTTGGATTTGCGCGTCTTTTTCATCGATTATTACTGTTTTTCTCGCTAGTTTAAAGTTGAGGTCTCTGATTTGACCTTGGCTTAAGTCCTCTTTGTCGTAGAACTCTTGAAGTTCTGCGGCCAACTGACCTTTCTCTTTAATCAGCTTGGATATTGTGATACCAAGGTTATCGATTTCCTTTTGATTAGCCTGATCTTTCTCCTCAAGATTTTCGTTATACAACATCAGCTCTTTTAATTTTTCTTCCATTGGGTCTGGTTGGATGGTTTGCATCTCGACGTTTTTAAATATAATCCCAGATTTTGAAAAGCAGTCAGCAACAAATTTTGCAGACTTAAACTGCAAATTCTTGCCCTTGCCAATAATTTCTTGCTGGATTGATTGAAATGGCAAAGCTCGGGCATCGTATTTTTCTTCGAATATTCTAAGTGACGCTTGGTTCATGATGTTAATTATAGATATCGTCGAGTTCGCTGTCGACCATAGAAAACTTGCCTTCCTTAGCGAGTTTCTCAGCTTTGGACCTCATGATGAGTTCAGTATTCATGAACTCTCTCATGGACTTATCAATCATTTTTAGTTTTATTCAAACGATGACATGTCCTCTTCTTTCAGCTTCATCAGCTTTTTGAACTTTTGTTTGGTATCTTGTAGCTCTCAGTCTAGCCTGTCAACAGATGCGTTGCACAGCAAGATTTCTTGTCGGTGGAAGGCCTCAAACCGCGAGTAATTATTCATCAAAGCAGTGATCACATCGTTTATGAATTCGATTGGAGGCAGAGGAAAGGCCTTGATCTCACAGAAGATGTCATAAAGATCTTGGTTGTACTCTTTTACACTTCCGATAAACTCTTTTTTGTATGCCTTATTGCCTTTCATTCACTCTTCATAGACTTTTACTCACTGGATTTCTTTGAAATCGAGGTCTTCTCGAAGAAGATTGATCCGGTGCTGATGTGTGACATTGTTGCCCTTAAATTTACTCGTATTCAGCTTTGATTTATAAGTGCGAATCGATGACGCTCCATATGGGTAGTTTAAGGTCGCCATCACATCAAAATTTATCGTATTTTGGTCAAGCGATAATTCTTTATTTGTTATCTAAAAACGGAAAAATAAGCTAAAATAATGCTAGAGACCTTACTTTGATTATCAGTCCAATTAGTCTTAAAGTCTTGATCCTGCTGCGCTGATGTTTTTTCTTTAGAAGATTTGTCTTGCAAGTGCTTAATCTCCAAATTTAAGTCGTTATATTTATTTAAGAATCTTTTCTTTTTGTTTTGAGTATTGGCTCTGCGGAATATTTCATTACAGTCGTATTTATTAATGCTTTTGTACTCAGATGAGTCTTCAAGCTTCATTAGGTCTTCTTTGATGTTATTTCAGCAGAGGTCGGTCTATATCGATGCTCTTCGAAACGCATTCAATGCTTCTTTGCTGAAGTGCTCGGTTATGGCGGTTTAGGATTGGATTTGGAATCTTTGATAAACCGCATTTTGATTTAAAATCATCTTTGGGCAATCAAAAACTATTCCCACCTATCGTTTCAGTTGATTTTTCTTTATTTATGGCAAATTATTGCATTTATTGCATTTAGTGGAAGTTTTGCTCTCTCGTCTCTCTAAAAAATTATTGATGATGACGAAACAAAATAAGTTTAGTTAGAATATATGTATGGATAGTTTTTAGATCAATAATCAGTCAATTACAAGATTTTATTCGAATGTCTCATATGAATTTGTTTAAAATTCTTCATAGAAACTTTAAAAGTAACTACTAAATATATCAAAAAAATTCAATTACTTTCGAGTTGCTTTTCGACCTATTATTTTCTTTCAAGTCGTTCATTCTTATAGCTGTGTATCTGTCCAGTCTTCTCGGGCAGTCCTTCTCTATACAGAACTTCATTTCTGCTGAGCTGAGTAATTTTCATATTGCCTTATATTTAATTTTATTTAAGCTCCACTGGATCTTTAAAACTGCAGTTCTTATTAATAAGCCTATATTTAAATACCAGTTAGAAATATTCAGTAGCAAACTAGCAATCAAAATGTAGTGTTGAAATATATTATCTCGATTGTCTTTGTTCTTGAGGCTTCATGCTCTTTTGGTTAAGTCTGTCATATCTAAAAATAAATATTTACATCTCGATCAGCAAAATAAAACAACGACATTTTGATAATTAAATCATAAAAACACAGAATTGAACTTACTTATTTTTTAGCTTTATCTTAATATTTTTCATTTCAAGCGGATTGTATTTCTTGCTTTCACTTAACTTCCTCGACTTCAATTTGAAATTTAACACTCTTGTCTTCTCCTTTGGAGTAAAGGCACCTTTCGAGCCTAAATAGCGACAATTAGCATTTACTCAGTAAATAAATAATCATGATTTGATGAGGTATTTTACCGCTTTGAGTCGTTGAGCTCTTATCAGTGCTTGTGCTTGGCTGCGTATACTTTTTAATTATTAAATTGGATTCCTTTTTAAGTGGATCACCCATAGTCTTGACCTTGCCAGGTTCAGATACAACTTTTATATTGCCTTTAATCGGTCTTTCGTGTTCCTTTCTCAGTCCATATGCTGAACTGCCAATCCTCATTGGGGTGGAGTCTTCATGCGACTTCCTCATTTCTTCAATCACAGGGATATCGTAGTTTCTGTAGAAGGACTTGACAAAGCCTTCCCTTCCTGCTCGGCCTGCTCTCCCCGCTCGGTGCAGATAGTCCGAGACGGTCCGGGGGAAGTCGAGATTGATTATATGCGAGACAAATGGAAAGTCAAGTCCTCTTGACCCGAGATCGGTCGCAACTAGGATATCCGTCTCTTTGTTTTTGAAGTCCTCAAAGTATTTATTTCCTTAGCAATGGAGGAATGTCCCCGTGTAATGATGATACTTTAAACCCCAAAGAAGTAATGTGATGCTCAGCTATATTAGTGTTTTATCGACCTATTTTACTTTTTGATAAAATTAATCGAAGCTGGTTAAGATTATTTTTATTGAACAAATCAAACAACTTGCATACCTGATCTCGCAGATTGAATCGAATTACAAAATACTATTGCTGAACTTTTCGACGTCTTTTTAAAACTTCTGAATTCTTTTAATATAAATTCCAACGGTTTGTACTTATCCTTATCTGCGAGTTTAATAAATTCATGGTCTAAGTTTGTTAAATTCATATGAGTCTGCTTTTCGATCATTGAGACGAAAGTTTTATCCCCAGGAATCCAGAATTTTCCAATAAATGACTCAATCGGCTTCGTGACTGTCGCAGAGCAAAGCACAACTTGTCTGTCAACACTTGGAACTGCTTGACTATCTTTCCCTGTTTTATTTGGATTTTGATTGTTTATTTTATTTTTCATTGATGATACAATATTTTCAATGAACTCCTCGTATCCTGCATCGAGAAGAGTATCAAACTCATCGATGATCAGCGATCAGCAATTAGTCAAAAACAGTTTGTTCGAATTGCGATGTCTTTCAAACCGATCTGGAGTTGTAATAAGGCAATCAAATCCTTGTGCAATCTTATCGAATTCAACCTTCAAATTCGTGCCTGGATAAGCAGCATAAGTCTTCAGCGGGACTTCGTATACGAACATTTTGATGACTTCTTCAACTTGCTCTGCGAGTTCTCTATTCGGAACGAATATGATCCCTCTGGGCCTATGAGGAATAGTCAGTCGTATTCCTTCGTTGAGCTCTTGCATTTTAAGTCTGTGAATCAGTGGGATAGCATATGCAAGAGTCTTACCAGTGCCAGTTTGAGCACTCATAATCCCACTTTTGCCCTTCAGCAATTCAGGGATTGCTAAGTTCTGAATCGGAGATGGAGTGTTGATGCCTTTACTCTCGAGAACCGAGTATATCTCACTCATTAAGTTTAGCTGTCTGAATGAAAGGCTTGGGTTCTTGGTCGACATCATTCATTTGGATAGCCAGCTTGTAGCAATAGTGCTTTTGTGGCACATCAATCCCCTTCTGCCATAGTTAAACATAATATTAAATTTTAGCCGTGAAATAAATGAGTGCTAATTCTTATGATAAATTGAATAACTTATTTTTGTAGTTTACTCATGCAGCAGGCTACTTTTTGCATTCGTAAAAAGTATTGAGTCTGTACACTTTTCCAGCATTTTTCATCTGCATGTCTAAATAGCTGAGCTGAGCGAGCGAGTTCTCAAAGCATTGCCCTGCAGGCTTGCTTTGAGTCGAATTCTCCATTGCCCGTTTGTAAAAATAATCATTTGCGTTTAGATGGTTGCTTCAATAGTTTCCTTTTGAGTTTTCAGCCAAGGAGTCATGAAAGATCATATCGTTTGACATTTCTATATCTAGCTATCATCCGTCTTACCATTTGAATTCAGTTTAAAATGATGGACATCAACGCTTTGCCGTCTTTTGATTTCTTCATTAAATCGCGGTAAATCGCTCCTCCTCTCGATCAATTTCAGAGGAGAGCTAGAGTGCTTCTTTTCCTCAATAATGTTGAAAAAGGCATTTTGTTGATTTTTATCCGGACTCTGTGACTTTTTGAGCTTTTCAATCATTCTTCTTTTCAGCATTTTATTTTTCTTTGAGGATCTCGTCAAGTCGAAATCTCATGAGCGAGTTCTTTGTATTTGCGCTCCCCATCATGTAGTTGTGCAAGTAGTAGTTGTTTGCTTGGATGAACTTGCGTTCAAGCGGCTTGTTGTCTTTGTTCTTCTGGGCCTCTCGAATGCTCTCTGTAATCGACTTTTTAGTCCGAGTTGAAAAGGGATCGATTTTGTTAAAATTATACGAGATCCTGTCCGAGGTCTGGAATATCTGCTTTGATGCTTTATTCTTCTTTCCTGGTATCCGCACTGATTTCTTTACTTTTGAAGGTGACTGTCTGTTTGAGTTCATCATCCTCTTTACATTCTCAGGATTTAGTAGTATAGTCCCAGCTGACCCTGACTTGTGTATGCTTGCAGTGTGAAAGTTCAGATCAACCATCTGCTTGTTACTCCTGACGATTTGTATTTTACCGCTTCTTTCTAAAGGCGACAACGGCCCATTTGTCTTTGTATCAGAAATCGATTTCGTATCGTCGAGGTTTATTTTTAGTGAATTTTGGTTTTCTGACTTATCAAATTTCGAAGCTTGCGGGATCTAAATAATTTTAGTCTGCTCTTATTAATCTTACTCTGCTTAAAATATCAAACCTTTGCTGTGATTTACAAAGTGGGAAGCATTTAAGACTGCGAAGAGTTATTATAGTATCTCCTAAGAACTGCTCTTCTGGTGAAGAAACAGAGACGAGGTTTAGCTTGTTCACAGTTCAGTTATTTAAGCTCATTTTGATTTGAAAATCTTAGCTTTCTTGCGTTCCTCAGCAACATCATGCTCTCTTTGAGCCTTTGACTGTAAGGAGTCTGAACAGTCGTTCTCGGGGTATTTGTAGTATTCTTACTTTTACTTCTGAAATTATGGTTTGTCTATAGATTATTATCAAAGACAGAATTTCGTAATTATAAAACCAATCTCTTTATATGATTTATAAATCTAAGTTAAAACAGGGAATAAAAAAGGCACAAAAATTTGTAAGATTTACCTTAATTAAGTAGCTTCGATGACAATGGTTTATAATTTTATTAGCTGTAAACTTCCTTTGGCTACTGTCATCGTGTCTCGATGAAGATGCTTGATTTTGCGACTGATTGCACTGCTCTCATTGGCAATCGATTTGAAGAACTATTTGTTATTTTATAATTATCCTGTTATTTATTCATTATAAATAATGTAGATCTAGAAACTATCAATTTTATTTTATCACTAGTATTGTTTACTTCGATAAATTATGAGCATAAATATGAAGACAAAATCTTAGCTGACAATACGTGAAGTCCTTACTTTGGTTTGTCTGCATTCCACAACCGTCTTTATGAGGGATTTGGTGTCACACTCAATAGGAATCTGACATTAAAATGGCTGAGTTATTATTTTTATACAATATAAATATGGTAAGAAATGCATTTTTTAATAATAAAATAGTAAATCTGGATTCTTTAATTGAAGCTATTTAGTGACTCTTTACATACACTTGATTTCAAATATCTAATATAACATTATATAAACTTTTAAAACCTCTGTGAAATTCAATAGCGCGTTTACTGATCTTCCCTCATAAACCAAAAGATATCTCGAATCTCCAAACAACCAAAATAAAATATCCAAAGCCGTAGCAATCAAAATTGCAGCAGTAAATTGATCTATTCAAATATACAAATCTATCAAGTCTAAAAAAGCAATCTTAAATGCATAAATACCATTACCATTTATTTCAACTGCTCTCAACATATCCTTTCTGCTACTTGCAACTGCTTCAAACAACCCACAAATCCTGCAAACTGCCATTTTAACATTACAAGTCTTTACTAACCCTTTCGTGCATTTCCAGCTGGTATCAGAATAAAGTACAAAACAACAGCCAATCTTAAATATCGATTTTTATATAATACAAGTAATTTTACTTTAGCAAGGGTCAATTGGGAAGGAATGAAATAGAGAAAAGATGTACAGATTTTGTATAAAGGATAGCGATTTTGGTTACTGAAGAAAGATGTGAGGACGGTGGTGTTATTTATAAAGACGTTGGTGAGGGAGTTGGAGGTACAGTGCAAATCAAGATTTTAAGTATTTATGAGTATCATGAGGGATTAACCAAACTGGGTGATCAAAGTATTTTAATCAACAGTATTAAGTTCACTTAAAGTACATAATTAGTGTGGCTTTACTGAATCAACTCTTGTGTGATCGTGAACGACTTTGGTATCAAGAATGATAAGTTTTATGTTTTGGATACATTAAGCTTCATTGGTGTGTTATGTGAGAATTTGCATGTATTGAAATTTTATTAGTTTACCGTTAGTCTTGAAAAATTCAAATTGAGAGTTTTTTGTTAATTTTAAAATTATTTAATGCAAAATATATATTTATGTAAAAAAATGAATCTTAATATCAAATTATATTCATATTTGAGAATAATATTATCTAAGAGACTACTTTGAATTATTATAGACTGATTTTAAAATCTTTTAGATATAATTATGAATTTTTTTAAAAGATAATTGAACATTAAAAGCATCAGTTTATTTTTATCCAGATAAATACAAAATTAAACAACCAATTAAAATCTTATTACAACCACTGGTTTAGTTTCTTCAAAAAAAGTAGCAAGGCAACACAGCTCATACTAGAAAATCAAAGTAAATAAATAAAATTATTATGACGATTCAATATTAAAATCTAGTTGATTCTTAGCTTAAAAATTACACATTTGGTAATTAATGCTTACCGCAATTAATAATTTAATTATCAAAGAGTATTTACAACCATAAATTGAATATGAGTTATATTATCTGCATATTACTACCTTTATCTTCAGCCTTTGCGTGTAGATGCAATCAGTATCTTTTCTTCTGAAACCAAATAAAACAACATCAACCTCTCTTTACACCTGTTTCCGACCCTTCAGTCTTTCAACACTGAAGCTTTGATCATTTCTTAGATTCAAACTCCCGCTATCAAGTGAATTTGCATCTAGCTGAGCTCTGATTTTAGGAAATTTCATTTTGACTTGATTTTTAATATTAAAAGCCCAGTTTTTAAAATCGTTGTGATTCTATATGAAACGGATAAATAATAAATACAAAAAAGCGTACTTTAATACTCGATCCGGATTTATTATTCTTCAAGAACTTAGTGACTGTGAGTTTGTCTCTGCCTATTTATAATCAAACAGCAGTTGTACTTTCACACTTCTTGATACTGAGACTGTCGGAGTCTTTTGAATTCAATTTGTACTCTGAAGCCTTCCCTGGCGAGGAATCATTAAGCTTGGTGTTGTAATACTCACCAACGTATTTCTCCTTTATTCGGTTGTATTTGCTTTTCGGGTTGTTTTTACTCAATTTTCCAAATCAGCTACTGAGTATTTTTGGTTACGTAAAAATGGATTTTTAGTAGATAATTATTTGAGTTATTTAGCGAAGAAAGGAATTTATACCTGGGGTTGTTGATTACTTGAGGAATAAATCACTTGGACTTCAGCTCGATCGATGAGTTGTCAAACACAAGTATATTGTTTGATGTAGTTACAGGCACAATTGATACATTGCTCAGCGTTCTACTTTCAGTGTCGCATGTAAACTTGTTATTACTTGCTGTGTGGACTGGAGAGTCAAAGTTTATATGCGACGACTTTTGTTCTTCCTGTGAAACTCAGCCTTCTGCACTTTGCTTATTTAAAATGTATCCTTCCCCGTCTTGCTGGATATTTGGCAATCTAAAGAAGACGTGTGGGTGAGATAAGTTACCTTTGGTTGTGCTTTATCGGCAGCTGATTGAAGCTGAAGAACTTATTTACTCGAGTCTTCTTTTACCTAAAGATCAGAGATTTTAGATTTAGATAGAGATTCGATCAATATTATTTTTAAGTATAATTTCTAAAGTTTTTCAGAATTTACATATTTACATATTTTCTTGGTTTTTTAATTTTTTCAAATACTAAAAACGGCTTTATTAAATATATTATAACAGATAAATAATCTTACTGTTTTCTTTGAGCTAACTTTGACAAGAGGAGGTGAGAGTTTGATATCATTAAGTAAATAGTCATCTTGGTATAAATTGTGATCTGATGACTCATAATCTTCAATTCGATATCATATATCTTTATTTATGTTGAATTCACATTTATGTGATTCTTTAATGCGACTTTCAGTAATTAGCTCGAGTTCATTAATTTTATTAGTAAAATTTTCAACTTTATTTATCTGAAATTTTATTCAAATCTGCTAAGCTTTTTATCCTATTATTTTTATTTCTATATTTCGGATTAATCTTTTTCTTACGATATTTGGAAATGCTTTATTTGATGACTGTCTCCTTCCAGTGACCTCAAGAGGCTTATAGCAGTCATTCTCAAAATCATTTAAAGTTTCATTCGATTTGTGAAGTATTTTGATATTTAAATTTATATTTCTTTTCCCATTCTCTGTGCGTTTATTGCCAGAGTTCGAATTCCGTGAATTTTTGAGTCTACACAAATGCACATCTAATAGTACCTGCTTAATGCCTCGAATGTTCTGTGAAGATTTAGCTCAGTCTTATTTCCGCTTGTCATTGTACTGCAGCAAAATAACGTCTGATTCTTTAGAATTTTTGCTCCTTTGATGATAATTAAAAAGCAAGTTTTAATAGTACTAAAATAATAAACTCTGGTTTTTATAGTCGAAGCTCGAATATATCTATTAAAGCTTTTTCCTATTGATATGCACAAATGAAGTTTGAAGTCAGCCAAACTCACAGTAAGTAATCCAACTAAGCCCAAAAGTAACAACTGCTTACATCGGTATTAAAGAGCCGTCATAAGCCATGAAATCATTCATTTTATGCAGTTCTGAGTCTTTATCACGACTGAGGTTGGAACTTTGAGATTTCTATATGAATAGATTCCTTTTCGACTCTCAGCACTTGCTTACCAAAATTTGATACTGAATGATCGCCACTTTTCTATTAATATTTTCCTGTTTGAGTACGGACTGCGACCTGAGCACTGTGAGTCTTGGGTGCTCAGGGACTTCAGCAGTTGAAAATCTGGCAAAAGTATTTTTGAGCTTAATTACGACTGTGCAATTTGCTCGCCTTGCTGACTGCTTTGAGTGGAATACCGTGAACTTCAAAGATCTCCCTCGACTCCATGCTGGCTGTTATAAATATTTATTACGATGCGCAATTTATCTTGTGATTTTAATACCGCAATTTTGCTATTTTTATTTACGCCAAAAATGACTGTTGAAAGGTACTAAGGTTTAGTCTAAAAATGATAATACGGAATAACGAAGTTTAATTAATATTGAAATTGTATATTTAATATCAAAATTTAAAAATAAATTAATAAATAATAAAAAACATTAACTGGAGTAATTAATTATGATATTAGGGCAGTTAAAATAGTCAATCAAATCGGATCATTATTTTTAGAATATTTAGAGGTGAATACTTATATACGTAAAATATTCATTTTCAAAAATTTATATCTAATTAGTAAAGCTACTTAAAAAATAAAATCAGGTAAGTAAAGTTAAAATATTCGTTGTGAAACCAATTTTTTTGTATTTATTTAATTAAAAAACAAAATCAAATTTGCCTATTACCATTTTCTATTTAATTCTTAATATCAAGTTTAAATATACAGTATATAAAAGTAAAAAACACCTACTGCATTTCAGAATTGAATACTATTTAGAAATAAAAATAGGCTAAAAATGGTATTTGAGAAATACAAAGACTACTGGTCTCCATTTGTGATCGGTTTCGTTATCACAACAAGAGCAGTTGCGTATCATAACACTGGAATTTACGGTAAATAAAAAAACTATATTTTAACAGACTCTTATTATATTTTAAATCAAATCCAGTATCTCGTAAAAATTCCTTTAAGGAAAATTTAAATTTAGTCATCATAAAATACTCTGCCGGCTTCAGCTAAAAATAATAAAATATAGATACTGCATGAGAGCTGCTTTCAAACTACACGTCGATTTGCAGCTTCGAGATTTGGGGAGAGATGATGAATATGTTTTGCTTCCTCTGTACGATTTTAGTCTATAAGCTCTCTGATCCTTACCAATACGAGCAGAATAAAATGACGAAGACAAACTCGTTTATTAGCCTTCCAATTCTCAGGCTCTACTGATTTTGCATTATGAGAAACTTCCCCATCTGCATTTACTGCTCGTTCATGATGGGAGAGGGAATGACTAAAAACGAGCTTCTGCTGATGTTTATCGAATTTAATATTGTGTTTTGCATCACCCACATGGTATCAATCGAGATTTTAACTAATATATACTCTAACGTTTACATAAGGAGCTGGCTGCTGTTCGAATTTGGAAACTTGTACTCCTCAGGATTCATTAGTGCGTGCAACGGCTCGTATCTAGCCAACAATGGAAAGCTTTATGCGCTGCTGCTGCATATACTATTCATTTCGACGACATTTGTAGGCCCAGACAGATTCGAAGCATTCTTAATGAAAATCGATTACGACTACTTCTTTGCTAAAATTAACTACACAGTGTATATAGTTTCGTTAATAGTCGTCATCTACAGCGACAGGATATTTGATAGCTCTCGGAGAGCGATAACCTCTCATGAGTGGAAGTACATGGAGATGCCGAATTTCGAAGAGGATAGGATAAACTACTTCAAATATCTGATTGTGTACTACGGCTTTGGCATTTACATGTACATCATTTCAGTTACGTATGAACCAATAATCTCTTAATTTCTAGTAAATTTCAATTATGATTGGTCTATAGCAGTATGGAAGCACCTTGCAATCTAATTGATATTGTCATATAAATTATTTGCAAGATGTCTTCTAAAGTCGGTTGATCCCGATTGCTCTTGTTCAACTTGGTTGCACACCCGATCCAAGTGCAAACTAAAAGTAAGCTATTTTGAACTGCTATATTTCTCAGTATCTTCAACTGGTGCAGGTAAAATAATAATTCGGTTTAAATTGAATTATAAAGTTAAAAAAATTAACTAAAGAATTAGTTATTAATGATAAAATATTATTGTTAAATAAATAACTGAATAAACAATAGCTAAAAATAACAAATATTACTCGACGTGCTGTGATTTATTTCAAGCAAATGATTATATTGTATATCGCCACTTTTAACTTATAAAATCACTGGGGATATATAATGGCTAGCTAACGTAAAAAATAAACGATATCTGCTACGCTTAACTCTCCTTACCCAAGGCGATTTGCAATCTAATATTGTTTAGGAGGTTTACTGTCAAAGTCTTACTCGATGAAGTACTTGAAAGGAAGAAAATTAAGTGCTCGTGATAGCCGTAAGCGCAGCTATCGTATACAAAACCTAGCCCTATACAGCCGAGAGAATATGAACTGGATTAGATGCAGTCAAAATACTACGTATCTTACAAGAAGACGATATTCTTTCCATAATGTCAATGTTAGCAATAGTAAGTTACTTCTGGATGATACTAATAATTTTTGTGTAAGTTTCGATAATTTTA
>JAGYYN010032222.1:0-10630 GCA_021441665.1 Euplotes cf. woodruffi 2 WChen-2021 | reverse complement strand
GATGTGCAACTGAGGGGTCGGATGTTGGGCTATGCAGATTTATTCGTCGGAGCAATCGTCAGACAGACGACTATTTGGCGATGAAATCTGACATTAGTATTTATAGACGGCCTTGTGCGAGACTTGATTGACTTTTAAATAGTTTAGCAATAGAGATCGAGGGTGTAGAAGTTATTCGCTGTTTTTATTTGGATTATTTTGAGGATTTTTAAGGTATTTTTAGGTACTTTTTAACCCGAAGTTGAGTTTATATTATTTGCTGGATACAGTATTTGGAGGTATATCGATTTGGAAGTGATTTTATGTATAACTGTGTGGGTTTGCTGCTAATAGAAGAGGGATTTTAGCGAAATTTCGACTGCATTTATTTTTTATATAAATGTCAGAATTAAATTAGAATATTTTCCAAACAGCATTTTATAGGTAAGCTCATGTGGCATTAGATTAGAATAATGTAGATACAAACATTCCTTCATATTTATAATATTGAAATCCTTGCTTGACTTAATTAGTAACTTAAATGGATATAATATTTCTTTGTATCCAACAAAAAAATTTTTTTTAAGTGAATCTAGATCATTTGACTTTAAAATAATTTACTAAGTATAATTATCGACTTCAGCAATTACTCATAAGCTTGATTAAAAATAACTCAAGACTCAATCTCAAAGACGGTGAAGCATTTTCCATCAGTATATATAAATCCACTTTTAGTTATTTAAAGTTCAACTTAGAAATTAAAGCTACTAATAAACATATAGCATTAACTATATTTATTATTTTCCTTTTATATATATTTATTTTAAAAATCTGTAAAATAAATATTTAAATATTAATCAAATGATATTCCAGCGATAAATAATAAATTCTATCAGGACGAGTTTAAGGTTGAACAAATTTTATTCCCACTTGAATGCTACTTAGTGATTAACCAAAAATTATATCAGATTTCTCTCTTTCATCACTTCAAACATTTTCTCACCCATCTTTGCTGGATTGGTAGTAACATAGACTCCGTGGCTCTTGAGGGCGGCAATCTTTTGGTCTGCGGTACCTTTGCCTCCTGAAATAATAGCTCCTGCATGTCCCATTCTCTTTCCTGGAGGAGCTGTTTTACCAGCGATGAAGGTAACGATAGGTTTGTTTTCTTTATTGTGTTCTGTTAGCCATTCAGCAGCCTCTTCCTCTGCGCTTCCTCCGATTTCACCGATCATTAGGATTCCCTTAGTCTCTGGGTCCTTGACTAACTTTTCAAGCACGTCGATGAAGTTAGTTCCGTTGAATGGGTCGCCTCCAATTCCGACGCATGTGCTTTGACCGAGACCGAATTTGGTAGTTTGGTCGACAGCTTCGTATGTCAAAGTTCCCGATCTCGACACGACACCGATAACTCCTTTAGTGTGGATATAGCCAGGCATAATTCCGATTTTGCACTCAAGCGGCTTGATGATACCTGGACAATTTGGACCAATTAATCGTGTTTTGCTTTGAGTCTTCATCATTTGTTTCACTCTCACCATATCGTGAATTGGGATTCCTTCAGTAATGCAGACGACCAAGTCAAGCTCCGCCTCGACTGCCTCCATAATAGCTTCTGCAGCAAAAGGAGGTGGTACGTAAACGACTGAGGCGTGGCATCCTGTTTCTTTCTTGGCCTCAGCACAATTTGCGAAGATTGGTAAACCAAGGTGAGACGAGCCAGCTTTCTTTGAGTTGACTCCTCCAACCATTTTCGTTCCGTATTCAAGGGCTGCTTGTGAGTGGAAGGTTCCCTAAATAGTAGATATAAAATCAAGATCCTCATGAATCCATTGCAGAGGGAAAATTATTGCGAAGCCTTACGTGTTTTCCAGTCATTCCTTGGCAGATCACCTTAGTATGCTTGTTAACGAAGACATGTGGTTCTTGTCCTTTTGCGTAGAATCTGCATGCAGTTTTAAAAAGACTTGATTTACTCCTCTTGACGAGTGATAATGAAATCATTTTTATTTTATATAATACCATTAATTTCCTTTTGATATAAACTTACGCTCTGACCCAGTTGAATTCATTATTTTATACTATTATAGCTGTTCACAGCATTTTTGCTGATGTTTTTGCTGTTCACTGAAGTCCTGCGGGCTTGACTCCCCACTCCTTTCGCTCGGATGTTAAATTTAGTGACTGGCTTCTCCCTTTTCTTGCTGTTGTGTTTGTTTCGGATCTCGTAGTATTCATTTTCGAGTTGGTTGATCTCCTGTTGCGACCTCTTCATCTTGCTAATGTACTTATACGGTAGCTTGCGCTTGTTTTCCTCTGTTTTATATAAGTCAGTTGTGCTGTTGTTTCGGATGCCAACCTTCTTCTAAATAAATCAACAAGCGGTTACTTTATTTGTTGGTTGCTGCGTTGCATTGTAAGATGAGTAGTACTTGTTGATCTTCGCTCACACCTGCCGATACCTGTCGCTCACTAAGCCATACGCTGAATTGTCTATAGAGTTAAGCTTTCCAAGTACCATTTGTGTTGCTTATAATACTGATATTCTCTTTATTTGGTAGAGGAGGTATCCCACTAATTGATACCTCAGACTTCTGCGTGCAGAGGTTCTGAGAAGAAGTTGATTTACCTAAAACTTGCTGAGATGGGGTAGTACTCTTATTGCTCGTAAAAGTCTCAAATGGCTTAATATCGTTCCGCATGAATTTACAAGTGCTGCAAGTACAGTTCGCCTTGTCATCGTTAAACGACTTCATTATCAACGACAGTTTGTCCTGAATGTTACTACTCTCTATAGCTGGTGAGGGAGATTTGATTCGTGAAAGTGGCGCTTTTGGCTTCCAAACTCAGAATCATTCTATATTTAGTTACGACGACTTGCTTACTCGACTTTGAGTGATTCTCGTATTCATTACGAGCCTCGATGAAGCCTTGACCTTTGAGTTGTTGCTTTGAGCGTTAAGAATACTCGGTGAGCAATAATTTGAAGGATTTGATAAGTTCCTGTTGTGCATATGCTGCTTTAGTTCTTGCTTCAGCTTTAATACTCCTGCTCGATTATCTTGAAGCAGTGGGGTCTCAACTTCATGTAGATTACTTTCAGACATTACATATGGAATTGCAGATAGTTGTAGTGATGAACTACTTGAAAGATTCACATTTATTGCCTTGTTAGTCTCAAATTTTCTATGTCTTATGACTAATTTATTTCCTCTCTGAACTTGTCAACGACTTTGTCGAATTGTAAGAAGTATTTAGATTCGCTGTAATGTGATTACTCGCATGAGAAAGCTGAGAAATATTATTGACGTTTGACACGTTATTAGTAACTTTTGATGTATTTTCAATTACTGTCACATAATTATCGTTTCTCTCAATGCTGTTTTGAAACATTGAGTCATCAACAATCATTATTTGTCCATCTTCTATTTCAGCATTGCTGTTTTCAATCTGTTCGTCAAAGTCTTTCGAATGTTTATCTAAAATATAAGCTAAACTATTCCTTACCATTGACTCAAGATTTTACAGTCGAGTTGGTTAGTACCAAGTCTCTATCGTTAATTTGATGGTTTTTGATAAAATTGTCAAAATTGCATTTTTCTGTTACATTTTTACTAATTTGTGACATGCACTTTGCCATCCTTTTGACTCTCGTATTTGCATTTGCCTTTTTGCGAGCGTATTTAGGAGGCATCATTCGATCGCATTTCTTTGAGTACTGGTCCATGTCTTTTGATGCGCATCTTTTCGACGAGATAATCCTCCTTTTTGACTCATTAATCACAACAGAATCCATATCAGAAATGGACTGTGTGTGCTCAGAGTAATTACTGTGAAATAGCTTCCACTTGAACCAAAATTTAGTGACCTTTTGCTTTTCGCGGTAAAATAATAGCCGCTTCATCATTTTGAGTCCTTTTAGTATATTTGAGTTTCGCCTTGCTCATTCGCAGATTTTACCAAATGCTTTGCGCATGATTGCTTTGCCAAATACACTGAGCTTAATACACGTGTCTGCTTCGTTCTTTGATCGGGTCACTAGATACTCAGTTTTAAAGTTCAATATGCTTTCGAGTAAATTCAGTGCTTTTTGACCTTTCGCAAGTGCATGCGAGTAAATCAAAATCGAGCGGAAAGCGAAGTTAGCCTGTGATTTGTACAACTTATCCAAAAGCGCTGGAAGCACATAATGCTGCGAGTAGTCGAATTCGATGCTGGACTTCTCTTCGATTGATATCTCGACTTCACTGTCTCCTTCATTAGGAGACATTATGATATCCTGCGGGAATGCTTCTTCATACCGATATAAGTCAAATAGCGGCGAGTAGTAATTAACCAAATACTTTCGATAAAGTTTTTCTCACAATGTAAACTGCTCTTTATTGACGTCACTGAGAATGTCAGAAGAACTGCTGATGTTTGAGATACTCTCTCCTGTTCTGCTCTCAAGAATCACATTTATGAAGTTCTGTCGCTCAACCGGAGATAAGTTCCTAATTTTATTCGTGCACCTACAGTGTCGGTAATTCACAAGCAGCGACGGGTGCTCTGATCCCTCGTCAATTTGCGGATAGATCTCCCAGTATATTATTTCTCTTCCATAGAGACAAATTAACGTATTGCCTGTTGTTAAAAACTCAGTTTTATTTTAGATCGATTATATGCATAGAACTCGGGATTTCATAAATAAAGTATTGATTTTTTGTGTCGCCAGAGCTAGATTTGCTATCCAACATGCTATTTTGAATCAGCAAAATTAGCAATCTTGGATATGCGTCTTCATCCGTATCGTTTGCATGAGGCAGTGTAAGCAAAGCGATCATTCCGTCCTCCATCAAGAAATAGTCGCTGATTCCTTTTAAAAGTAGCTTCTTTTCGTATTGGTAAAATTTCGCAGGCTGTTCTGAAATTACACTCATCGTTCCTTTAGCTGCATTTTGGTTGCGGAATCCTCTGCCAAACCCGTCGATTGGGCTTCTTGGTTGATCGAGAAATGATACGCTTGACAGAAACGCTTCTTGTTTTCCTGAATTTAGGCGAGGGTTGTATCCTAAAATAAGGCCGAACATGTCTGTAGTATCGTAGTATTTAAAGCATATGTTTGTCCCAGCATCTCTCAGCGACTCGTCTTTTAAATAAGAAAACGGAGTCGCCTTTATTATGAAGTACGGCAACAAAAGATCGACTAAAATAGGCTGCGGAATAATTATATCGTTCGATATCAAGTTTTCATTATTTATTAGCCTTTTGTTATTAATATTTTGCGAAGTATTAAAAAGTCCCCATAAGAACATTTTGCCATCGTTACTTATTACCCATGATTTAGTCTCATCAATGTTAATTGAGTTGATTCTGTAATCAATTAGGGTTCTGATCGGTGTTGGGCTGAGGACCTCATTAATTCCTTTGCCAACGCCGAGAACACCTCATTTATTCAAATCTCTTCCCCAGGAGTACACCATACCGTCTTTAGATAAAAGCAAGGCTCAGGAGTTATTACAGGTGATGTCTTGAATTTTGCCTAAAAATGATGATTAAAAGCAGCTTACTACTTGGCACATTTAAAATTTTCAGGCATCAGCCCTCAATATTTCAAAGTAAAGGTCTGTGTGTTTGCAAAGCTGCCGATCAGGTACACTTCGTAAGTCTTAGTCAAAATAAAGCAGAAGTTGTTTCGGATCTCCATCCTTTGCACGGTATCATAGTTAAAGTTATCGTCTTTTGACAGCTGTCTATTGTTACTATTTATCCTTAAGTCCACTTTTCTCAGCTGAAACTGGGGCTCGTATTCTTTATGATTATCTCTAAAGAATTAGTGTTACAGAGTTATTAACACAAGCTTCGTACTTATTTATAAATGAACTTGACAGGGGTGAAGTCAATGAAGTCAAATCACCCGATGCTGCTGTTGTCCTCTGTCTTATCATTGTCTAAGTACCTTTTGAATGCAATTTGGCTAAACACATAACTTAGTATATTTTAAACTAACTTAAAAGCACGATTTTTGAGTCTATACAAGACTGCAGCACATGTAGTGAGTGAATGCGAGGTTTACATAGCGAATGTGAAATTACCTCTTCAACAATGAGTCTTCATCCTCGTTGTATGTTGTGTCTTCTTTAAGCTCTTCTTCGATGATGTCCATTGGGCACTGATCACTGATCCTCATTTGCGAATACCTTCGAGCTGACTCCATTTCGATTATTTGCGAGTTGCGGTAATATTTATAAATTCAATTTAAATGTTAATTATTTATTATTAGTGTGATTAGAAATTAACCACTGTGGTGATTTATATTCATATTTTATTACTGTTTATATATAATTAATCAATAAATTATAGGCTCGCTAGTAGTACTTATCATCAGCTATTTTGCAGCTTGCTGCAATATTATTTGTATCTATACCTTCGTTGAAGATAACTCTGTCCTCGGACGAGAACGAAGGTAAGTAACTGTACCGGTCTATTATTTTCGGCTTTTTTATTGCCCGCTCGATTATAAAAATTGGTTTTATATCTGCAGCATCAGTCGAATGGGTAATATTTGGTATTAATGGGGTGAAATTATGGTTAAAAATATCATCATGATCTACTTTTAGTAAATCGATTAGCGCTTGGTCTTTTTCTTTTATTTCTTGCACCTGCTTCAGGTACTGATACTCTGTATCTAAAGCTATTTGAGGTGCTGGCAGGCTGTTTTTTACATGTATTTTTTGATTTGTTAGTAATTGGTGATCGATAATATTCTCTTTACCCATTTCTATATAATACTTTTCACTAAGTCGCTTATGCTCTTTAATATAAGGCTCTTTTTCTTGTTTAGTCATTTCACCCCAGATTTTGCCACATTCAAGAGAAAGCTCCCACGCGCAGAGCTTGATATTCTTATCTTCTTTTTGTCTGTAGTAGTCTTTGCAGAAAAGTACAAATGCAGAGACTGCTCGTTTTTGCTTCCTTTGTTTATTCGAGGTAATATTACCATCTGTTATTTCTTTGATCAATGCTTTTTGATCCAGCCTTCCTCGTATATTGTTTCTGTGTTCATTTAGCAACGACTGCAGAGGCAGTGGTCCTGTTTTACTTACAAAAGAAGTAAAATTTACGTTCATATTGCGAATAAAAAAGTCTAAAAATCAAGATGTCACTTTAATTATTGCTTCTAAAATTTGGATTGAGAAAGTGCAAAAGCAAGCTTATTATTAAAGCCGAGAATTACTCAATCATGTAATAATTTTTACTTATATTCGCATTATTTAGCATCTGCTTTGGCTGATTATTTCGCACACTGATTTTTAAATATTTTAAATTGAGTTTTGTAATTTTAAACAATATAAATAAATGGGCTGAGGAACATCGAGAGGTAAAAAGCAGTAGCTTAGCTTTTTATTATAAATTATTCAGTAAAACAATGACTCAATCGCTATGTTAACATTCCTCGATTTGTATAAACCTACTAAATCGTAATTACCTGACTCCACAGGCGTTCAGGATCCAATCAAAGGCAAGCCAGAGACATTAGAAGAAGATGATGAAGAATTTAGGCAAGAAATCGAGGCTGTTGGCCTTCTTGCTGACAGAATCAAAAATATTAAGCTCAACCGAAAATAAAACTAAGAATTTTAAAGACCGAGTTAAGATCGATAAGGACTTAGAACACCTTTTTGAAAAGATTGATATGAATGACGGGGATGAATTCATGGCTATTTTGCCTTGGCATGGTGCGATAAAGGAGCCTGAAGTACATGATCCTCCTTCAAAGGAACCCCCAACTGATACTTATAAAATTCAGTACGTGTACGGAATTAGAACAGAGGAGACAAGAGAAAATGTATATTTCTCCAGTACTGGAAAAATAATCTACATGACCGCGGCACTTGGCATCATCAACGATCATTTACGCAAAAAGATTACAGTATTTGGAGGCGGAGAAGTACCAATGGAGGCGAAGAGACTTGCCAAAGATTTGAGGTCACATACCGATGACATACTCAGCCTTGCTCTTAACGACTCGAGAAAACTCGCTGCGTCCGGCCAAGTCGGACAAAGACCCTATGTATATGTGTGGGACTGTGAGACTGGAGAAATGCGTACTCAAATGAGACTTGAGATCGGCTCTCGAGGAGTCATATCAATCTGATTTTCGCCAGGCGAAGACTCCTCATTTGTTGCGTGATTGGACACCTCTGACACTTATAATCTCCATATTTTTCAAATTAGAGACGGTAAATACATAATGAAGACTTCGACTGACGGACAGAAGAAATTCGATATTGACTGGGGAAAAACCTCAGCAGGCGAAAATGTCATCGGGGTCGCTGGACTCAAACAAATCAGATTTTTAGTCGGTAATAAAACTGGATTCGAAGGATGACAATTTAAAACTGGAGAAGTTAAAGCAGCTTATAGAACAGATTACATGAGCATTGGATTCACTCAAAAAGGTGACTGTCTTGCTGGAACTTCAAATGGAAAGCTATACCTGTTCAAGGAAAGTGGAATAAACTATTCTTTTAAGCAAGCGATAAAGGCCCATTCAAAGTCGATAAACTGAATTAAAATTTTAGACGATTATATTTTTACAGGCTCATCAGACCGTAAAATCTTTGTATGGTCTCATAGTCTTAAAAAGCTGAAAGAAATAAAGACTGATGGAAGTGTCCGGTCGATCGACTATCAAGGAGTATCTTTATTGTACACGCTTTCGACTGGACTAATTATTAAATAAAATTGTCCAAATTGAAAAGGAAAAGGTCACTGAAGTTCCTAATTCAGATGAAATCGTGATGTGCAGCCATAACTCAGGTGAGGTCTGGGGCATCTCTGTTTACAAACATTATGTTTTCACATGAGGTGACGATAACAACCTTTACAAGTGGAATTATAAGACTAAAAGTGTTGAAGATACAATCCCCCTCTGGACTAAAAATGATGAGAACACGATTGGTGTGAAAACTCATTCTAAGAAAAACTTCTCTCAAAAAAGAATGACTGCTTCGACACTATCTCGAGTAAAAGAAATGTATCAATCTCGAGCATGAGCTACTAATTCAAAGCATAAGCACATAGCGATTGCATTTAACGACTGAAAAATCGTGATCAGGTAAATTATAAAAAACTGATTTTATTTAGCTTTTAAAAGTCTAAATTTATCATTTTAGTTGATAATTTTTGTATTTCTTACTAAAACTCTTCTGTTATAGCTTCTGTCATTTACAGTTTTAATAAATTTAAAATAATTATACAACTTTTCGAATTTTAGGAATATTAAAAACCTATCAAAGATAATTCAAGTATTATATGATCCAAATGAATGGTGAGAAGCACTCACCTATTCTCCATCTGGAGACAGACTTGCAGCTGGATCTCACGATAACAAAATCTACATCTACAACATATCAGAGAATATATACTCTCTTTACTGCACGTTTTCAGCTCATACAAGCTATGTAACTAGTGTGGACTGGAGCGATGACGAGTCTTACATCCGATCGAACTGTGGTGCCTACGAGCTGCTGTTCTTCAGCATCGATTCAAAAAGCCAGGACCCCTCTGGCGCATCTAACACAAGAAACACTTCGTGGGCAACTCAAAACTGCAAATTAGCGTGGAACGTGCAGGGGATCTATCCTCACGGGACCGATGGCTCTCACATCAACGGGGTTTGTCTTGACAAGAGCCGCAAGTTGATCGCGACAGGAGACGACTACGGTCTCGTGAACATTTACAGAGACCCTTGCCTTGAAGACTTCAACAAAGGCAGATCGGTAAGTCTTGCTTTAACTTTCGCTAACTGCAGTTTAGTATCGGGGTCACTCTGAACACGTGCTCAGAGTCAAATTCGCAGAAAACGCAAAGTACATGTTTTCATTAGGAGGCTATGACCAGACTTTAATTCAGTGGAGACGCGACGGGGAAGAGTCAGACGAAGAAGATGAAGAAGTTCAAGACTCAGATGAAGAAGAAAGCAAATCACTTAACAAAAGCAAGCACGACACATCAAGAGTCATCAGCAATGATCCTGCAAACGCACATCAAACTGAATCAAAAATCGAAGATAAGAAAGACAACACTATTGTTGAAGAGGAAAGTGAAAATGAACAAGATAGTGAAAGTAAAAATCTGGTATCTGGAAGGAATACTAAAGACGACCAATTACTGACTCCAATTAAGATGAAAATTGACAATCAAAAGTCCAATGAAGATGAAGATGAGGAAGTTGAATAGTTATTTTTTAATCACTCAATTTGAACCAAAAATATCGTTTTATTAAATTACAACAATCTGAATTTACTCAAACAAATACAAATATGAATTGAAATTCCGTTAATTCTTAATTTATTTGCAATTTTAATTAGCTCATTGAGTCAGGTTTCTCTACATCATCAAAGTAAGGGTGTTGTAAGGCCATTCTGCACGATATTCTTTTGGCAGGGTCAAGAGCAACGAGCGATTGGAGCAGATCCATACCAAGAGTATCTAGCTTTGTTACGTGGTTCGTTAGTGATTGAGGTTTCCATTTCGGGAACGTTGGCTTAAAGTCCTTTAATTTCAACGCATCAGGCCAATGGTTTTCATTTGGTGTTCCTAAAACCCTGAAAATTTTGAATATCTGATCAATCTCTGAATCTCCCATAAACAGCGGTTTTCTCTG
>JAGYYN010032141.1:0-11675 GCA_021441665.1 Euplotes cf. woodruffi 2 WChen-2021 | reverse complement strand
AAAACCCCATATTTAAAAAAGATTATTGAAATGTGTTCAAAATTGGATGTGATTGATGTGAAGAATACAAGATAAACCAATATTCTACAAGAGAATATGTAGTTTAAGCATTGAGTTTAGTTGTGTAGCAAATCCTCAATGCTAAACTGGCTTATCTGCCAGTAGCTATTATCATAATAGCTGCTGCTTTCAGAGACATCTTCCTTCTGTTCTACTTGTTGTTCATTCTCTTTCAGTTGATCGTGCGTGTCATCTTCAATGTGTTCAACTTTTAGCTCTTCGTGAGTGACAAGTTCTTTCTCTTCGTCGGTGTACAAGTTATGGAGAGGGTTGTTTTCATATACATCTTCGATTGGTTTATCTTCGTCGCTATCATCGTCTTTCCTTTCGCCAAGACCAGAGAACAAGTTGTCCTCTTCTTCGTCTTTTTCAATGTTATCACCAACGAACATTTGTTCATGTTCCTCGCGGGCTTTATTTGGGTCGTAAGCCTGTAAAGTTTCTCTCATGCTATTTCTGGAAGCAGTATAGTCATCGTCTTCATCGTCGTCTTTGTCATCAAGGTCGTCTCTTTCATCGAGTTCTCTGAATCGGTCATCGTCATCTAGGTTTTCCAAGTCGCTGGACTCCTTACGGTTGCCTCTATTTGCTAGAATGATAGCGTTCTTCTCGTTGATGGCTTCGACATCTACCTTGAAGAACTCGGCCCACTTTTCCTCAGTCAGCAGCTCAGCGACCTCTGGGCAGGTCTTGCCCAGGTCCCTCAGCGAGTTGGCCATTTTGGCCGTGAACGCGAGGTAGCTGTGGCGGATGGTTCTCGAAGAACTGAAAGTAAAGTTCTGGTTGGCAGTCCAAAACGCAGGCAGTTTTGTTAAAATCTGGAACTTATCAAGGAAGGCCAGCTTGTCAGAAGGCAGCGATGCTGCGTCCTTTATGATTCAATGGAAGATGTTGTCGACGTGCAAATGCAAGAATGTGTTGAATGGGTACTGCAAGAACAAGTCGAAAAGGACCGAGTAAAAACTCGTCTCCATTATTTTGGCTCTGACTCCTTTGTCTTCTAATTCGACTAAGGACTCCATCAGGTTGATAATGGACAAACGCATTTTTCCAAGAATCGGCTGGTTTGTTCCGTATTGGAGATCTAAAACTGCTTCTTTGGGTGTTGTGGACAGACGGTTGATGATTTGGTCGATCACGTTAGATTTGAAGAATTCAACGAGGGGATGAGTCGAAATTTGTGTGTTGATGTTGTTCTGTGTTTCTTGTGCTTCTGCAGATTCTTTGAAGACAACGACGTTGTCATCATCTGAATCATTAAATGATGATGGAGATGGCTTCTTTTCATTTTGATTAGCACTTGAAAGATGGACTCTGAGGTGTGATATAAGGACGTTTAAAATCCTTACTGCAGCATTAGAGCTGCATTCAGGAGTTTCTTGAGTAAGAATTTCTCCTAATGTGTTTAAAATGTGTTCTTCAATGAGCATTTCATAATATTTCTTATATGTCAGCTCATTGAAAATTTGAAATATGTTGAGTGAATACTCATAGCATATTTCTTCCGGACTGTGTTTTAACTTTTCAAGTCATCTTTTGATAAATTCCTTTCTTATTCTTGTAATTTCCTCTTTATCATAGTCAATTCTGTCAATGTTAATGTCAAGAATTTTGATTACAATCTCTGAGAGACTCTTAGAGTAAGAGTGGTCAGCAAATCTATAAAGTAAGTTTTCATTGGAGTAGAAATATTTCCCGATTTCATCTCCTTTCTTCTGAATCAAAAGATTTAGCAGTCTTGAAAAGTATCCAGCTAATACATCATTCAGCTCATGGTCTGTATCAATGAATTTTGTTAGATAGTCTAACAATTCATATTTGTTTGAGCTTAGCTGCTTGTGCTTCGTATCTTTTGTTGTCTCGCTTGCTGATTGATCTGTCGAAAATCACACCTATTTACATATCATTAATACTAATTTTAAATTTAAAAATAATATCTAAGATTCAAATGTCTTAGCAGAGTTCAAAATATGTATCTGAAAGTTCAAATTTATTTTTGACATACACAATTAGAAATATTGATTCAAAGTCAAAATTAACTTAGTAGCTTGAATGAGTTTTAGAAATAAACAACTACTCAGTAAGATATTTATTTTGCTATAGCTATCTGTTTTGGCTAAACTGACTTACGGTATCGTCATCGTCGAGCAAACCATTGCTGGAACGAATCTCTATTGATTGGACTGCAGATGCAGTATGTGTTTCAGTTATCGTCTCTGGCAGCTTAATCTCCTCCAGCTGGTCGGTGGTCTCTGCTGTTGGCTCTGCTGCTGGCTCTGCTGTTGGCTCTGCTGCTGGCTCTGCTGTTGGCTCTGCCGCTGGCTCAGTCTGAGTAGTATCTACAACTTCAGCTGAGGTATCTTTTGTTTCACTTTCGGTAGGTGCATTTGAATCGGTTAATTTTTCGTCAGTTTGGTCGAGTTTTTCTTCTGGCTGTTCAGTTTGAGGTTGGTCGACCGATGAATCTGCAGAATCTAACTTTTGCTCCTCGACTTTTTCCTCGGCATCAAACTCTACTGAAGCGATTGTGTTGGTTTGGGTTTCACACTGTGGGTTTTCAGCTTCGTTAGTCTTCTCTTCGAGTACTTGCTCAACACTTGAGGTGTCCTGTTGATTAGATGATTCCTCTTCTGATGGTTTTGTATCTACCTCTTGCTTTTCATCGTCATTTTGGTCTTCGCCTTCATTCTTAGAGTTTGTGTAGAAGATCTTGTCTTCATCAGAGTCGCTTTCAGAGTCATCGTTTGCATCTTTTTCATACTGTGAGTCGATCTTCGTAGCATCTTCGTCTTCTTCGGGTTGTTCTTCTTCCTGTTTGACATCATCTCAAGGCGCCTTGAAGAACATGTCGATTACTTCGCTCATATCTCAGCTGAACATTTCGCTTGCAAGGAATGGATATTTATGCCCTCTCTTGTGTTCGTCTTCTTCTGGCATAACGGTAATAAAGTTGATAAGTTGTTTGAGTTTATCGCGGCTAAGATAGGCGATAAGATTCTTATTTGAGTTCTTACATTCCTGCAGCAGATCGCTATCATCGAGCAGTTCTTCAATAGGGCAGTTGTCTTTCTTCAGCAATTTCTCAATCGACTCGCTGGGCTGCGACTTAAACGAACTCCAAAAGTTAGATCCAAACAGTTGTCCAAAGCTCAACATTTTTGATTTCTACTATTAAAATTATTAAATAAAATAAGAAATTCTTTTAAATAAATTCAAACTTGGCGTTCTTTTTTAAGTCCGGTCTACTTTGCATATTTTTAGCGTTTCCTATTGATTTCAGGGCCTGAATTGAAGGGTATTGGGATTTTGAGGTGAGGAAGAGGGAAAAGAGAATTGAATAAAATTTTATTAATGGCTGAAGTCAATAAGGAAAAGAACAAAAGCAAGAAAGGTAGGCCGCTTTGAGGACTTTATAGACTCCAAGAATAAAGCAGATACCTTTAGACTCAGAATTAATGGAGATAAGCTCAGGTAAAGGGTATTATGGTTTATTAGGATGTAGAAAGAAGAATTTGATGATCAATAAACTTTCAGAGTATTTTTCAAAGAATAATAAGTCAGTGTAAGCAATTGAAGGTTATCATGATTTATGAATGTTCGATTTTAACAAGGTATTTTAAGCGATGTTGAAGTGAAATTGATAGATCGAGAAGTTTGAGCTTCGTTGTGTCAATAACTGTTAAATTATTTCCATTTTAGTTTTATTTATGTGTTAAATTGTTTGCTGTAGGACAGATAAGAATAAATCAAAGCTATTTTCGAACTCGATAATAAATGACGAACTCGGAAACATTTTCGACAAAAATATCATAATCACAAACAAAATTATCGGTCGTGCACCAAACTCCAAATTCTCCGTCATTGACCTCAAATCCCAACAACCCTCTCTAAAACCCCTAAACTCCCAAAACCCTTCTCCAGTTCTCAAATCAATCCCTCAGCAATCACCGACTCCATCAATAATCCTGTCTCAAGCTCCCACGAACCTTTCCATATCCGCATCAAAGCCCTCAGCATCCCCCATGCACTCCCCTCCTTTACTCTTCTCATCACACTCTCCTCACTCCTTCCTCTCAAACCGCCTACCGAGCAACCTCAAATACCAAATCTCCAAAGTCTCCCCAAGCATCATGCCTTCGCCTTTGCCGCTCAACCTGGACATCAGCGAAACGTCCTTCCCACCAAAGCACAGCGTGCAGTCCCAAACGCTCTCCCCGGCCCGCAGGTACTTCAAGCAATCATGTCTATTTAGCGTCAAAAACGACAATCCTCATGAATACGCCCCCGCAGCCGATGACCAAGCCAAAAGTAAGCTGAAAGAACGATTTGGTTAGGGTTTGTAAGCTTGAATAAAGTCAGAGAACACAGGAAGAGCGATGATCGGACCAGTGGGTTTAAGTTTGGAGTCAGCACAGGCCCTGAACAGGAGATTTGTGGATTGCAGAAGAAGTATTCGAAGGTTTGCACTGGGTTTATGCACATTTTGACGCTTTTTTTGAGCTTAAAAACTGAAAATATGTATAGTTGTCACTTGATGAACTGCTTGGAGGAGAGGAAAGGTGAGAGTTGGCAAGGTTTATGTGCTGTAGATATCTTGAATTGAGCTTGAGGAAGAATGAATTGTATCGAAAGTGGAAGGTCCAACATAAGTTTTATGAAGACAATAATAAATAAAGTTTTACTAAGACGTAGGCTGATTCCTTTTACATCTTTAGGTGATTTCTTAAGAAACGACTCATTCAGCAAGATATCCAGTATTAATCAAGAAATACGAAACTCTATTAGTAACCAGTTAAAGCTACATATGAGTACAAATTCTGGGCATTCAGGAAGTACGACACTTCCGTTAATTGCTAAATTCACAGAGTAAGCAACATTTAACCCTGTGCTTTATAATTATGATCGTTAATACAGTAATACAATTTCTGATGAAGAAGACGGAACAATAAAAGAGCATCACGACACGTCCCTTAACCACACTCCAAAGTAACTACATTTATAATTCAAATAGAGCGGGAAGCATAATATCAAATGAATACACGATACAGCTGAAAGACAAAATAAAGGTACTTGTCCTAGTATATCCTTAGGTCCTTCAAAAATACAAGAAAAAGAAAATGATCGACAGCTTAAGGGAAAAAATGCGAAAAATAAACTGAAGATCAGTAGTCGAGCCAGACCCATACCTCAGTGAAGAATCACAAATCGAGTACAACGGCAATAAGATCAATAAGTTCGAGGACATCCTCGACTCAATGGATTTCTCATTTAAAGGTACGTTGGTGAGCGATGTTTTAGGATATGAAGAGCTCAAAGACAAGCAAACATTTCAAGGTATGCTTTTGTAATTATATATACCGAACTAATTATTTTGGTCTGACTAAATTCATTATATAGACATGAAGCAGGAATTTAAATCTCAGCTTAAGGTAATTTCATTTAACTCAGATTTAAACCTGTCTTTGTAGAAACTCAACAGAAACGATATTTTTGAAGTCCTTAATACCAGAAAAGATAGGTGGAATAGCAACTTAGGGGACAAGTTGCTCATGCTCGGTATGGTTGATAAATGAGACGCAGCTCATAAATAAAATTATTTATTCAACTTACGCTGAATAAATAATTTCATTCTAAGAAAGATATATAGATCAATGAACCTCGATTTTAATTTAAAAGCACTTAACACTAATAAAATAATTGTTAATATTATATGAAGAATATGGAAGTTATTGGGACAAAAGAAGGCCTGTTTACCACAATAAAAGCAATTAAAAATCTAAACCTATTACTTGCTTCACAAAATAAAAGATGATCTTCTTCCGTATCAATATAAACTCCAACTCTTCATCTGATGAAATGAACTACTTAGCAGGCAGTAAAATTAACGAAAATAGAAATAAAAATTCTCCCCAAGAAACTCCGAAATAAAAAATGCGTGATCTTTAGCAATTATATATTAAGGTGAGCAGATCTTCATAAAAAGCGTTAAAAATTTGAAATATTTGTAATTAATTATTTTCTCAGTCGCCACCAGCTCCTCGTTGAGAATGCAATTCCACTATCGTACAGTGCAGTAAGAGAGGATTCAAAAGAACGCCATCCATCGCGTCTTCCAAAAGATGTGAAAAATTCAGAACGGCTGCCAACAGATAAATATTCAAAGAACGTATATGACAATTACCAAACAAAGCCAAAGTGGCAGTATCCGTCTCTGCAAAAGAAGTCGGTTTCGATACTCAAAAAAGATTACAAGTGGAATGAGCAAATATAGCTGCTCGCTTGCGGATGTCTCAAACACCGGATAAAGGCAGTGAACTTCGATATTCTAAGTTCCTTGAAAGCAAATTGAACAGAAGTTTTGATAATGACACACAAAGCATAATTACTAAGTATAACGAATTCCAAAACACCATGCTGCCTTCGATAAACTACGAAAAGAAGTTAGAACTTATTATATATTTTGTTATTAATAACGGATAATTTAGGCATCAAAATCGAGTTTTAAAACAGCTCAGTCGTAACTCTCAAGAGAATAGCTGCATTGAAGGTCCTCACATACTCCAAGAAAACAATGCGAAGCTCGTTGATTTTAAAAAGTGGAAGCAGAGCAAGGAGTTAGACAACTTTATTCGCAAATAACCTCAAGAGAGCAATTGTTGACAGGGAAAGGCTGACGAATGCAAGCCAAGCCGAATTAAAGTCAAATATCGTGAATAATAAACTATCTGGTAATAAATTTTATCATATCATATGCAAGTGGGAAGTAATCAAAGATTAGTTTACAAATTATGTTATCAACTAAAATAAGCTTGAGATTTGTAAATAATAACTTACTCATTTTCACGATCACCAGTAAAATATTTTGATTTAAGATTTGTAACAAATAAACAATTTTAATCCAAACTCGTTTTATTTAAGGATCAGCATGATTAAAGTTTGGCTTTTATACTTAAATTTAGTAAACAAATCAGTTGGTTCGAACGATGCAAGTTCTCCAAGAATTAACATAAAAAATAAGATCAGAGTAAGGATGCTCCAAGAGCGTTCTTGATCAGTTAACGAGCAGTAACTTCTTTGCTAAAGATCTAGAGTAAAACTGAACCTGCAGCAGCATGTGAACTCCAAAAGTTCACTCGTCGACAAGTGTAATACAAATGCGAGCTCAAGGCTTATTCCAGCCTCGATGCAGGATAAAGTCTCAAGTCGGTTGCGGTTAAATGAAAAATCAGCATTTGACGTAATGCGGAGCCGAGTCAGCCATATCCTGATGTGCCAAGATATCCGCAAAAATTTAATAAAAAATTCAAGCTAAGCAAATTATATTTTCAAGTTCAATTTGACAACATTATTATTGAGTTTTGCATTTTGAAATTTGAGTATTATTTTGACTCTTTGACTTTGAAAGTAAAAATATTATTGAGTTGTAAATTTAAATTAAAAATGCTAAAGGCATACAGTGCTTTATAAATATGTCTTTATTTTAAGTGTATCTTGAGAACCTGACAACCAGCTCAACTTTAAATCTGAAGGAGAAAGAACTACGACAAATAGTCACTGATTTGCTTGATCCTATGAGATCAAGAGACAGCAAATAAACTGATATCTGACAAACAGCGAGAGGAAACCAAAAGAAATGGACTTGTCAAGGACTCGAGAGATATAAATAGACTCTTTATTGATTATGAAAGTAGGAAATACTACTATGATATATTTATGACTTTCAAGACTTTTATTATCAAGCCGATATCATCAGATCGGTTTTGATTTTGAGTTATTTAAACATAGTATATTAATAAAGATCTTGAACTATTTCAAAATTGAATTGGTGTGACTTGTAAAACAGCCTTTATTCATCGAGATTTCATATTTATAAATTTAATTAAATTAATATGAATTTTAATTATCATTAAGTTGATTAACAAAAGAGCCTAATACATTAGAACAATAAATTTTTATTTGATAATTTAACCTTGATCTTAGAAGTTGATCAAATATTGATATAGCGATGTCAAGATCTTCAACTTCATTTATTAAGTCGAAATCAATGACACAGCTGAATGCAAACAAAAATAAGGTTCAAGCGAAAGAAGTATTTATTAATATTTTAAATACCGCAATACTAACATCACTAATAATCTTTAAATAGAGTATAGTCTTCGATGAAAATCAAGAAAGGAATTTCTTATCAATCGAAGCTCGGGCCATAGCTAAAAATGTCAAAAACCAAGCATTTATTTTCAATCGAGACCTACTTGGACTCGGAGCTACTGGTAAAATGAGAACTTTACAGAAGCCGAGTAACTCAAAGCAAAGCCTAAATGGCGCAAAGGATATGTAATACTCTCGTTGCTTTTAAAATTACTAATGATGCGGTTGTAGGTTTGTGCTGAGATGCAAAAACAGCCAGCGGTATAAATTGCATGTTTACATTTTAGCTCATCTTCATTACTCAGGAAAAGGCCAGACCAAGAACAAGTTGAGATCTTGAATGCAGCCTCAAATATTTTTCAGCCCTCCGGACAGTTAAGACTCAAAAGAATAGATAAAGGGAGAAACAAAGGAAAGAGCTTAAGTAAAAATCATTTGACTCAGCGAGAAGACCACAAATCCCAGATTAGTCAAGAGCCGTTTGCTATTCTTAAAAAGCCAAAAGCTGAGATTAAGAATTATAAAGACGGAACGAAGGGACTTGAAGAAGACTTCAAGTTCCCTGGCTGCTCAGCTAAAAGAGGTCTCGGGTTCCTCAACCGAGAATTAAACAGGTAGCTACTGACAATAATTTTTAGGTCGATAAGTGAAAGCAAAAATCAAGTACTAGACCGAGAGAAATACGAAAGAGCTGATAGCAGCATCAAAAAGGCATTTATCAAGCAGAAAATGCCGGTTAAGCAACCTCCGTCCTCTTCGTTAGCCAAAAACAGGCCATATGAGCCAGCAAGAAAAGTATTACTAGAGCCGATTCCCAAAAGCATTGAAGTGATCGACACCAAGTGCAAATACTTTAAAGACAAGTTTAATTTCATTTTGCAGCAACGACAGACTGTTAGACAGCAGCAGAAGGAAGAGTTAGAAAAGCTCGAAAGGGAGGAAGCTGAAGAAAGAAATGAATTCAATATCCTTGCAAACATCATTCCTGTTGACAACTCTTAGAGGCACAAATAAATGAATAATTTTCAATGCAAAAGTGAAGCATAAATAAAAAATGCTTTACAAATAAAATCAACTTGACTCTTAGATATGGCAATAATTTTATTTTTACATTTTCAAAATCAAAAATTTTAATTCATTTTTATTTAAAATATTTTTAATATTGTTTAAAAATGGTTGAACGAAGTATGAAGACCACATGAGTTTTGAAAATAGTTACTCAGTTGCATATATTCTTTCGGCCCAGTCCTGTGCTGAGATCTAAAAGCAGACTACGGGTGTACTTTACCGATACATAATTGAAGAGCACAGACAGTATTCATGCTATGTACGAAGTCTAGTGCCGTAATTCAAGATAAAGCCTGCGTATTAATTCAAATACCTTCAAAAATACTGTAATTGCCTATCGTAAAATCCTAATAAATTACGAGGTCTTGCGTCCCGAAATACGCACGGTTAAATTACTAAAGATAGCGATTGTTAGATACAAATTCGGGAAAGGATACTAAATAGATTTTGGAAGATTTACATTTAAAATTAGTGAATGCGTACTCTGGGTATACTCGTTCTTTCTCTGTATTTTAAATACCAATATTTAGCTTATCCTTCGTATATCTGCTTTCCAGAACCGAGAATAAAATATAAGAAGTGGTAATGAAATCAGTGGTACTTTCATGCCTATAATAAATCGATTTTTGTTATCTAAGAAAGCGACCAGACATCGCGAGGACTTCATCAGAGTCCTATTTCTGAGTGAGTTCATTTAACTAAAATTTGAGCTTAGTTAATTTCTCGTAAGTCTCCTAAACATACGTGAACTAAAAGATTAGGAAAGATGAAGAATATCATTGTCGTAATGATGATTGGCCGTCGTATACCTAGCTTTAATAGTTCATTTATTCATATTCGGCATATAAAATACAGTGTAGCAGCAGCTATTGTATTTTTAGATAAACAGTATCTCGTTGTTAGCAGGTGGAGAGTTGATTGGTATGAACACTGCTGTGACTAACTCCATATAAAATTAGTGCATACAAATCTACAACAACCAAAGAATGAACTAGTAAGTTATTAAATTAGATCATTTACACTTTTTTAGAGCTGATTTTAATCACAAAATCCGAATGTAAACTAGCTGCGAGTTGGATGAGTAAATGCTAAGTGATTTTCCTGTCCTTGAACTGGATTTTGTACTTCAATCACAACTGAAAGTAGGTTTGCATGAGATTAAATATACAGTATTAAAATTTAATTTTAAAGATTATCAAAAACATTATCATCCATTCCATCATATTTTTGAAAGAAAAGATTTATAATCAACGTTGTTTATTATATTAGTAATTGTTTGCAAGATTGGTTCTCAAGGAAGCTAAAAATCTGTGCTTTTTGATACAAAATACCATTTGCGATCATCGAGTATAGTATTGCAAATTCGCAAAAAGCCATTAAATTTTCATTAGTCTTAATTTTATTATTTCAAAGCTATCATAAAATAAGACTTTCGGACCCGATAGTGATTTCTTATGTTAGATTTCACCAACCTAAGAAATATTTGTTTCTGGGGTGGAAAACTCAAGTGCAAGAGATGGTGAGAGAACTTAGCCACCTTCGTTGCGTCAGCTTGGCTGACCAATCATTTTCATATGTTTACCTTATCTTTAATCCAATTAAATAAATATCGTTGTTTAATAATCATTTCTAATAAAATATTGCAGATTTGAAATTTTTCATTTTAGCAGGCATAAGAATCTATCTGGCAATAAGGCAAGACTTAATCAAATGGAACAACTAAAAGACCACCGCACCACCTCAGAGGATTTTTATCGACAAAAGTTATTACTTAAACTTATTTTAGTATTGAAAGCAAGGCAAGTCAGGCCTGGCGATCAGATATGTTTGTTTATTCTCTGCACGCAACGTTCCTGCTTATTAATCCTAGGAAAGGGGTGTGTTTGGTCGACTGGATTCTCTTCGGCTGTCTCTTTTGAATTTCTAAAAGCATCCATGTTAATCCAATTTTTCATATTTAATTATGTTATTTGTATTTAAGCACAAATCACTAAGTTTATATGACTAGGAAAAATGAAATGAATTCGAATGTTTAGGGTTTATCAAATACGTAAGCTAAATAGCCTTACTTAAAATAAATTGTCAACCTAATCAAAAAGCAAAACTTAGTCTCAGCTATCGCGAAACAAGGAATTTTATCGCTTACCTCCTGAGCTTCCAGATAGATCAGACTGGTGATTAAAATACTCAGTTTCAGAAACACGGTCGTCGGAGTTTGACACCGCATCTTCCATCTCGTGGTCTTCTTCGATAGCGAAGAATGGCGTGAATATCTCGTCTCTCGTTGATGCCATATTTGCGTCCTCAGTGCCGTCAATTTCTCCCTTGACATTAGCGAAGAGGTCTTCTCCTCCGAAGTAGGGGATCTGAGAGGTAGAGTTATATTTGTTTTCTGTGTA
>JAGYYN010032035.1:0-20424 GCA_021441665.1 Euplotes cf. woodruffi 2 WChen-2021 | reverse complement strand
ATCCGACGCCGACCTGCGCAAAGTCATCGACAGCGGAGCAGCCGACGAGGTCGACGAAAACGAAGTCGCGGCCCGCAACAAGGCGATCAAGAACGAAGTCAACAAGCGCATGGCCGAGTTCCCGATGTTTCCGCGCAACGACGGCAAGGGCAAGTACCGCATCACGATTCCGGGCGACCCTGCGTTCATGAAGCGCGACAAAAAGAAAGGCAAAAGCATCAGAGAGCGCAAGCTCGAAGAGATGATCAAGTACAAGTACCTCGAAGACGAGTACGAGATGTCGCAGCAGTTCAGGGCCAAGGAGATACCCAAGTCGACGCTCGAGCCGCGCTACGAGAAGCTGTTGAAGCAGCAGGAAGAAAGGCGCAGACAAAACAAAGAAAACTTTTTAATCAACAAACAAGCAGCTAAGCCTTTTTCATTTTATGATCGAGATATGATGAAATTTCAGCAAAGATACAGTAACGCAGTGACACCTATTTATGATCCAGAGTATGATGTAATGAATCATCCGCCATTTAAAGCTAATCCTGTTCCAGGCCATGCAAAGATTCAAATGTACGATTATATGATGAAAAAGGATAAGAAAGAGCGCGAATTAAGAATCAAGCAAAACGCTGAACTAGCTTTAGCTCAATCTAAGCTTCCTCCTAGAATGGCGTTATATGAGAAAATAAAGGAAACTAATGAAATCCAAAAGCGATCAAAGTCATATGAAAATCCAGAGTTTACCTTCAAACCAGCTCCATCAAAGCCAGTGCCTGATTTTGAAACTTTACAGTTGAACTTCCACAAAGGCTTAGAGTCAAAGAGGCAGTCTAAAAGTTGAACAAAAATGGTTCCATTCAACTTTTGCGAAACGAAACCGAATAAAGAGCTAAGGCAGTACATGGACGCTGCAAACCGTCCAGAAGAAAAGCTACTGACCTTCAACGTAAGACAAATGAGGAAAGAAATCGAGTCTCTGAAGCCACCGCTGAAATGCGCGCAAAGCACTAAGAAATTTGACGCCCAAATCGCATTAAGAAGAAGAGAGCTCGAGTCAAAGCTGATTAGCGAGCATTTGAATGCGAGAGAAGCACTCGAAAGAAAGTTCAAGCAAACGAGAATGAAGGAAAGAGTAATCAGATCTCCTGCTATCGTTGACAATACCGAAGCCTTGAGAGAAATGAGAGAAAGAGCTAGAAGACAGGCCGCTGAAAAATGACTAATTTTAGAAAAGGAATACGAAAGGAAAAAGGCTGAAATAGAAATTAATGTCGCTAATCGTCCGCTGCTAGTTGAAATGGCATCAAAGAACTTCTTCCAAGAGCTTCTCCGAATGCAAGAAGTTGAACAGTATGCTAACTTGCTTAGAGAAGCAAAATTAAATGTTGATGATCATCTCACTCCAGAGCAGAAGGTGCTTCTTCAAAAGGCAGAACAGTTAGAAAGATTGAATGCAGAACATGCATACTTTCCGACTGTAGACCAAGCTATGCTCCAACAGCCGATCCAACAGGAATATGAAGGAGAAGGCGAAGACTATGAAGAAGGCGAAGGAATGGACGAAGGTAAAAATAGTTAAGTTATATTTGTAGAAGAGGATGAGGAAGGCACAGGGTATGTAGAACCAGTTCATGAAGCACCAGAGATGGAAGAAATGGACGCAGAAGATCATCAAGATGAAAATGATGAAGATTATGAAGATGAACAAGATCATAACTAAAGTGGTTTAGAATTAAGCAAAGTTTTTAATCAACTCTACTTTATCGAAAATGTAATGCATCGAAGATTAATCTGATAGCAGGTTTCTTATTTGTTCTGATTTTTTGGTAATATGTGCAATTGATAATATTTCTTTCAAATTTATCTATTAATCAATTTACTCTTTAATTATTTTTAACTTTCAATATGTAGTACAATAAGTAATTTCCAATCCTAAATCAAGATTTTTGATTAATTGTTAAACAACTATCTCATATATTAATAAATTTTACTTATCAAATTTCTCAAACACTCTACATCCTAATACAATACCAAATCTCAACATTTAAAAATATTCAATCTCAACTTCCATCTAAAATCCTTAATGTTTGTTCAATCTACTTCTCCTGACATAGTAGTCCTTGACTCAGATACCTAGCTAAAATCAATCAAAAATATATATATATATATATATCAAATGAATTTACAAAATTGTAAAAATTTATTGGTAAAAATGATTAAAAAGATTGGCTTCTAATAATTGCTGGAATCCAAACATCGCATTTACAACTGCAATATTTTTAGTATTAATTCTGCAGCATCAGCGATATAATTTCTGTTATAGCCCCAATCACATAAAACGCAATCTAAGATGGAAGACACTCGCAAATCAAGGATAGGCAAAAGAAATCGGTGGTCGTCACCCAACAACGACACTCCAAAATCTAAAGACCGCAGTTCCTCACCGAAGCCGAGGAGGAAGAGGGATCTCAAGGAGCAAAGCAAGGAGTACTCGGAGGAGAGAAGCGATATGGACCAGAGCTCTATCAAAAACTCGGAGAAAGACACCAACTTTGATGATTTCCCAGAACTTACCGATAATACTGTCAAAGGACTCAATGCTAGAGGAATTACAACGCTATTCCCCGTCCAAATGTCAACCTTCCGCTACATCTACGGCGGAGACGATCTCATCGCGAGGGATTTGACTGGGTCTGGGAAAACACTAGCTTTTTGTTTGCCTCTTGTCGAAAAGTATAGAAAACTCGGGTATTTTTCATCTGAATCGAGGTCGGAGCATAGACGCAAACTGCTGGCTATCATCCTCGCTCCGACAAGAGAACTCGCACTGCAAGTCGCGAAAGAACTGAAAGCACTAAGGCACTCCGAAACTGAATACAAAGTAATTACAGTCTACGGTGGTGTTTCTATTGATGATCAGACGAGAGAACTCAGATCAGGAGTTGAGTTCTTCGTCGGAACAACTGGCAGAGTACTTGACCACATTGAAAGAGGAAATATCGACTTCAGCACAATAAAAGCAGTCTGATTGGATGAAGCAGATCAAATGTTAAACATGGGCTTCCAGGAAGACGTTGAAAAGATCATGTCAAACATTACAAAAGATGCGAAAGCAAAACCTCAATTTTTACTTTTCTCCGCAACTATCCCTATTTGGGTCAAAAACGTTGCGAGCAAGTATTTAAACCAAGACTATCGCTATGTTGATCTTGTGAAGGACTTGAAGAACAAAACATCTCGAACTGTGCAGCATTTAGCAATTAACTGCCCGTATACAAACAGGACAAATACATTAGCAGACATTTTACTTTGTTATGGTGGACTCCACGGAAAAACTATTGTTTTTGCGCAAACAAAGCAAGATGCCAACACTGTCATGCTCGCAGATAAAGTCACTCACGACGTAGAGGTCTTACACGGTGACATTGCCCAAAAATCAAAGAGAAGTTACCCTCAAAAGATTTAGAGAAGGAAAGTTCAATGTCCTTGTTGCTACTGACGTCGCTTCAAGAGGACTTGATATTCCAAACGTCGATTTGGTCATCCAGCTTGAACCACCAAAGGATGTGGAGACATACATCCACAGATCTGGAAGAACTGCAAGAGCTGGAAACAGCGGAACATGCATTACTTTTTATACTAAAAAGCAGCAAGGATTGATCAATTTAATCGAATCAAAAGCAGGAATTAAACTAAAGAAAATCGGAGCACCCCAACCCGAAGAAATCATTAAGTCTTCAGCAAAGGAGGCTATCAAAGGATTCGATAAAGTCGACGAAGAGGTCCTGAAGCTATTTGAAGATACAGCTCAGAATTTAATTGACTCGAAGGGCGCGTTAAAAGCAGTGTCGCTTGCCCTCGCGTACATTTCAGGGACGACAAAAACAATTAAAAAGAGGTCTCTCCTCACAGGTGAGGAACACTACGTAACCTTTGATCTGCAAACGAACGAGGAATTCAGAGGCATCTCATACGTATGGGGAATTTTGAGAAGACTCCTTCCTCAAAATATCGTTGACGCCATCAGAGGAATGAGAATGTACGATAGCAAAAAGGGGGCAGTATTCGATGTCCCAGAAGAACACACAAGCGCAGTGCAAGATCTGTACCAAAATGAAAAAGACTCAAGAAGGTCGATGAGCTATCAAATTGAAGTCGCTAAAGAACTGCCTGAACTCTTCGAAACTGAAGCTCCTCCAATCGAACCAAGACGAGGAGGTTTTGGAGGCAGATCATCCGGATCTGGATTTAGAAGAGGCGGCTATGAACAAAGACCAAGACCTGGTGGATATGGAAACGATTTCCCGAAAGACTTCGGTGGCGGAAGATTTGGATCACGACCATCTGGAGGATATGATGGTGGCCATGGTGGGTCAGGCTTTAACTCTAACAATTCATTTGGAGGCGGATCTGGATATACATCAAGACTCCGAAATCACGGAAATGCTGACTCAAAGTCAAATGGGTACTCAGGACATAGTAATAATAGAGACTCGTATAGAGGAGATCGCTATTAGTTTGATAAAAGGGCTTATGTCTAGAGAAAACAAATAAAACTTTAAGTCATAACTATTGAAAATTATTCAATTTTATTTTAAAAACACATTGAAATTATATAGTTTTAACATTTCAAAGAAATTATATTCAGATGTTATGATAATATTTTTTTATTTCCAATAAATTGAATAAAACATTAATAAAATTTTAATTTTGCTACGTTAATTCGTGTAAAGTAAGAATTATGTTTAAAGATATAAATCAGCTTGATATTTTATATTTTTACTCAATCAATTAGATCGAAAAACAAATAAAAACATATGTCAAAACAAAATTTACCTAAAATAGCTTTAAAAATGCTATTCAATTGATTAAAATTCACTATCGCTTTTTATATTTTCATGGCTTTAAATACTCTTGAGAGTCAATCGATTTAATCAGTTTCTTTCTTGCTTTCTTCGAGATTTCATTTTCTTTCTTCAAAATCATAACATAAAAGAAAGTTTCGATTTGGCTGACCTTCTGCTTACTAAAACCTATTTGTTTGAGTAAAGAAACAAATTTATTGATTTCTAATCTGCTTGAGACTTCAGCAATAAAAAGTAGTCCATCAGGCTTCAGCACTCGATTCGCTTCAATCAGCATTTCAACAAAATTCGTTAACATTAAGGACAAGCTGAATATCGCAATATCTAGAGAGTGGTTTTCAAGCGGCAGATTAGAGATATCTGCTTGTATCACATGATCGTCCATTTTACCGATATCATACGAATAAATAGTCCTCTTTGGGTTTTGCTCTTTTAGTCTTAACTCAAGTTTGCCTTCTCCGCACCCGAGATCAGCAATTACTTTGCTGTGGTATTTTTCTTTGAGCAGCTCGTTGATGAATATATCAACAGGATTTTTAGGCCACTTTTTGACCTGATTTTTAAACCCCTCGTGATAATCCCGAAATCAGTCCTCATTTTGCTTGAAGTATTCGAAAGAATCCGCACTCTGAGATGTGTATAGTTTTTCATTCAACCACCGAAACCTACTTGATTTTAGTTCTTCCTCTGGCTGTTTGGCGTGCTTGACAGTCTTTTTCTCAGTAGACTTATTTATTTTCGGCTCTGCTATAGGCTCTTTGCTAATCGATGCAAGTTGTTGCTTCATAATTGCTGCAAAATCAACAACAGGCTGCGGACTGACTTCTTCACTAGTTTTAGCTTGCTTGCTCTGCTTTTTCTGGACAGACATGATGCTGATTTAATTCAATAAAATTGATTGTTATATAATTTTATTTATTATGAGCTTACCAAAGTTAAGAAGCAGCACTCCTTCAAGGAACTATGATAGCAACAGCTTTGCTCTTCCTGAAGAAGACAGGCTTAGACGATTCAAATTTGCGAAGAAAAAACTTAACAGTCCGTGTTTTTTAGATTATTCTCCTTCAAATGTAATCAATTGTATTTAGCTAACAAAAGCAATATTTTACTAAGCCAAGAACGAGCGAAGAGTAAGCAAGAGTCCTATATACGAAACGTGAAGGTACGCTTAATTATTTAATTTATCTAAAATTCACTCCACTTCAATATAAAATGAATTTCTCAATTTAGGGTCAAATTAAGCTACTCAATGTGCTTCCAGAAGACACTTATATCTCAAAATAAGAGCAAAAACTACAGTCTTCCATTTGTAGTTGAGACCAAGAATGTTAAGAGGACAAATGGAGTGATTGTAAATTATTCACCAACAAAAAGCAACCCGTATTCTTGAAAGCTACAATCACTTTTACATCAAACCAAATCTGCGTACTAATTATTTTTATGGCCTCACCTACCTCCAAACTCCTTTCTAATTCGTTCCTCATATTACTGTGTAATTTCGATTCGCGAATGACATTGGGGGTTATTACAGTTGAAAATACCATACAAATCTGCATTCTGTGACTTAAAAAAACACTGCAAATCAGGTTGATGTTTAAATTGGTATCTAAGAAGGATCCTAACAAATAAATAGCAATCTAAATGCGCATTTATTATTTTAGCTTTTAAACCTTTACTCAGCACACAATGAGTTTAATCAAAGTCAAGCTAATTTATACTATAAAATGACAACTAAATGCAGTTTTGACGATTTATTTTAAATACTAGTTATTTTATATGCAGATTTTAATTTATTTTCGACTGGTTGTCACACAGTCGACTGTTGAAGCAATTAAAATACATAAAAGTGAGGCTAAACCATTAATCACTGATTGTGAAGTATACTACGGCCAAAATATAATAATTTTATAGACAGTCAGTAATGATTAATAGCTATAGATGGACAGATTATGTACAGGTATCTAATACGTATCTTGAGTCGAGATGTAATTCAACATTAACTACATTTACAATCTTAATAGCAACAGATTTCCGTTATTTTTACTGTATTTTTTATTCAAAATTTTTTTATCGCTATGAAGCCAAATAAGTAAAATAATACTTAAATAAACTGTAAAGTAAAAATGGACTTGGTTTCATTAGCAACAGTGAAATTAAAATATTTATATCATTGTAGAGCAAATAAAAAACGGAAGAACACAGAACAAAAATACGAAGTTATTTCAAACCGAGTTAAGTCTTTGCAAAATACTGAGATGAGGGCGAGTAAGGAGATTGAAAAATTCAATCTCCAGCTTGAGAAATTTAACAAAATCCGTATTGATCACCAGTCGCATATAATGAAGACTCAAAATCGAAATATTGAAAAGAACGAATTGGTATCGTGATCTCAGTATTTTTAGGAGTTAAAATAACCGCACGAAGTTTTTGAAAGTTAAAGAACAAATTAAAGAAAATATACAAAAGAAGCGGCAACAAATTTTTGAATCAAAGTATGTGTAGTTATTACTATTTGCTAGACGACAACTCAGAGATGAAGTTCGAGAACAGCTTGACAACCTTTTAAATAAAAATATGTATAAAAGTAAGGGTTTTAAGTAACTTTAAAGGTGAAAGCAGAACTTATCAACAGAAAGAACATCATGGACACCAGAAGTCAGAGTATTCAATACAGCTTGAACGTGAAAAGAACAGAATACGCAAGAATAATGAACGAATCAAGAAAATGGAAGAGCTTGAAGTCGAACTGCTACAAAAAATACATAATACCAAGAGTAAACGGACCGAAGCATTATCAAGATTAATGAATGCATTTTCTGGAAATGCTAAGAATAAGAACAATATTGATGAAATTAAAGCTCAAGAAAATACTGTTAACTTAAACGATGATAAAGAATCAAACAATGATGAAGTTCATAGTAATCAAGATATAATCATTTAATATAGGCCAATTATCAAATGATATCTTTAGTGAAAAACCAGTATCAGTCTCGAAGTCATTTCTCCGTTCAAGAAGTGTGCTCAACTCAACTAATTTAGCATTTAACAACCATCAATCTTAAAAATACCAAGATTCCTAATAGTGGTAGTTAATATTCCCAAATCTTTTTTAGTGATTTTATTGAAAATGACTTTATTCTGTTTCATAAAAATCGCTAAACTGGTTTGGACCAATACCGTAGACTCCTTCATCTCCGTAAAAATCTCTCGTTATGACTCTTTTGACTCAATTGTCATTACTCGCAACTTTAGCGTATCCATCTAAGCGTATATAAGCGAGTATACGTACCAGGCTGCAGCAAATATACCAATTTATAGTACCTAAATACATTAATCGCTCAGTCACTATCAAAAACCAGTCTTACTTAAGCCATATCAAGTTCTTAACCTCTTGTGTGTAGTTTCTCAGCAAGCAATGAAAATACGCGCTGTTCTTCACATTTCCTACAAAATCAGTAACTTAACTGCGTGAATGCAAAACCGCCCAAGGCTCTAAAACCCCATTTTTGCTGATTTTTATAATTAAAAATCCAAAAATAAAAGCAGTGATTTGTTACCTGAAGTTAAGGAGAACTTGTCGATGTAAGCAAGGCATTCGCTCGGACAGCTCGTCCTAGTAAATTATTACTCACAATTTACCTGTTGTTCATGTTGAACATCACGAAGAGATCTTTTTCTATCGGACTCGCGGCAATTGCGTTATCGTGGACTAAATCACAGTTTAAATAGAGAAGATAGAATTACACGGGCATCAGATTACTAATAAAAAATGATGAAGTGGGGATTTATAGCTATGGGAAACTTACAGTAGTTGTATAGTGAATTTAGAAGCTTCCCTCTGGCTAACGGACAAAATGATACTACTTTTCCATTCCGGTCGAGTGGGTTAAAACCAATGTGCGAGGTTGTACTGTATGAGGCGTACTCAGACATGCTGCTGGAACAGGTCCTTTCGTAGTAACATATATCGTTTGGCTTACGAGGACCGTAGAATTGTGTACTTGCTGTCTAAACAAAAATTTGAATAATAATTTTACTAGTTAAAGGATATACGTCCATTATTAAATGATTATTCAGAATATGGTTATACTATTATTTCTTTTGTTCAAAAAATACTGAAAACAAAAATATGCTCAAATATCATTCCACTTTTAATCAGTTTTCTACCTTTGTAAAATCTGGTTTTTCATATCAATCAGCTTTAGCTTCATCATCTTTTTTGAGTCATATATGTCCAGATTTATCAAGAAGCTCAAGAGAATATCCAGATTTTCAAATCAACTGATGAGGAACAGTTTTGAAGTCATCAAGATTGACTTTATACTTAAAACCTGCATCGTATTGAAAAAGACGAGCTGTTTTTGAAATCTCTCCACTTTCAGTAATCTCAGTAACATGAAATAAAAACACATCATCCCCTTCTTCACTCTCCACCCGATTAAGTGCGCGTATAGTATCAACCATCTCTCCACCATGTTCTTCTATTCCGGCCCTGGTTCAAAAAGCAGGATTTTTGACGCCTAGAGATATAAAAACTCAAACAGCCTTAAAATGGGTTTACCATCTACTTGGAAATCAATCTGGCCGGAGCAACTAAGGCCGTGAGCACACGTGAATCCAGTTTGGTTGTCCTGGTCGCAGACTTCGAACTCTTGGTAGTCAGGAACGTAGTCTCAACCAGCATCCCCTGATTTGTAGTCGTATCCTAAACAGCTGATTTATCTGCAAATCGGTAGCTTATTAGTCGAATCAAAATTACCTGGCTTTTGGGCTGAACTCAGATACCTAAATTAAATCATCGATAAAGGAAGGGAATTGTAGTTGATCGTTATTTGGAAATAGAATTTAGCTGAAGTCGGAATGAAAGATGATTAATAAAGATTAGACTGTTTTATGCAGAGATTGCGGATTTACAAGTTGATACAGAATTTTGAATTTTTATATAGAAAATTTGAGAAAAACAATGGAAAACTGTTAGTTTTATCAATAATAAATTATTTGACTTTGATATATAATATCTTCTAAATTGTGATATATTCTTACCTTTTCTGAAGTCAATCACTTACAGCATAATAAATTGGATCTGAAGATTTCTTTAGTTGAACTGATTTTCCCTTATCAACAATTCCTCATTTGAACGAAGGAAAATTCGTATCATCAGCATTTGAAAGATTTGCAAGCATCAAGGCCAGCATCAAAGTTCATGCAGGCCATTTGCTTTGTAATTTTACCATTTGTTCAATATATTATAAATTAAAATACTTGTGTGTTTTTATTTTAACTTTTCTCTAATTGAAAGTAAAAAAAGTTGACTGAAATTTTAAATTAATGCTTATAATTTTTATAATCTATTTATTTATCTGTTTTTATTTCACTTAAATATTAAGCTCTTATCATTAGTAAATAAAACTACTAATCTTTATTTACTCTATTTTTAGTGAATGAATTTTACATTTACACAGTGCTCATCATCGAATCGACTATAAGTTGATTTCTCGTGCTAATGGAGATATTTCCTCTATCAATTCTGACATTGAATTCAGCTGGGACTGATTCTACATTCAATTACACCATTGAAAGCATCTTAATAATCGATTTTAACTCGAATCTAAAATACCTGTGAACTGGAGGCAAGAATTAAATATCACGTCATGATTTCTATTATTGATTTGGATGTTTAAAAACCTCAGTTCGTTTAGCTCTTCACTGATATTTGCATGTGCTTTGACTTCTGGGTTCAAAGGCTGTTCGATTAGCTTACTGTCATCACCAACTACCTTTAGTCCCTCGGAATTTAGATCTGCATCTGGCTTTGGCTCAATCTGCGCCTGGCAGGGTTGATTTTCACTATTGTCTATGTTAAGTTAGATTAAGATCGTGAAGGCTGGATATAAATTAAGGTGGAATTACTTTTATGAAAGACATTTATCTGCCCACAGCTGACGAGCTCATTCATTGACTGATTCGTGATTGCGAAATCATCGAGGGATGTGTAGTCCTCCACCGGACTCATTTCCCCGTCAATGTCTTCACTGAGAATAACGTACTTCATTTGTGAGTCTGGGTGTCTGAAGTTTGTAATTGATTGCATTATCTTTTATAACCGAGTCTTTTAATTTACTCAATTTAAAGTCAACGGCTGTATTTATTTTGGGATTTATATTTATTTTGTTATGACTAAATATTCGAAATTGTAAACAAAAAACTGAAATTAATAGTTTATTTTTATGAATTATAATTGCAGAAATTGACGATATCGAAGCAAAAATTTGAGAAATTTTCGATTTTAAATATTAATTATTTTATTTTGTAAAAATGAATAATTTTAAATTTAAAAGTCAAATTTGAATACTTATTTTTATGTCATATTGAAGTAGCAAAATCATAAAATAAAGTATCGATTCCAAAACAGATAACAGTAACGAAACGAAATAATTTATTACTATTAAATTTTACTTTTGTGTCTTTGGTGGCTGAGGTGGCTTCTCTGCACTTTTCTTTTTGTCGCTGTCAAACTGGATTCTCCGAATAATGTTTTCAATTTCCTCTGTTGATTTGCGAATAAATTGCGAGTAAGAAGAACCTGAGGGCTCATCGTTGACTCCCTTTGAAGGAGATCCGCTTGTCCCTCGATCTCACGACTGCTTGTCTTTACTTCAGTAATTCTCGATTGTTGCTATTTTAAGCCGTTTGTTTCTCTCTGTCTCTTGGTACAACTTGACGTCGAGAGTTTTGACTTCTTCAAGAAGCTTCATTGAAAGTGCAAGAGCTTGGTCTAAGACCTCTTTTGTTGCTTTGTGATTTTGCTTTTCGTTGAAGTAGGCTTTCCTCCATTTTGCGATTTCTTTATCCTGATCTTTGGCTTCTTTGCTCTTATTCTTTTGATCTGATGAGCCATCATCGAATTCAGTTTGACAGTACTTTTCATCTTTTGTAATTGGGTTGATGAACACCGACTGATTTGATCTGTGATGCGGCTTCTGACTGTTAATATTTTGAGACATCTTTATAAGTCTTCAACTTTAAGCTCAGAATCCATAGGTTGGCTAAACTTGCGAGAATGCGAGGCTCTTAATTTTTCACTGAATCGGTCTGAATCCATCTCCCGGTACCGAGTGAGCTTTGAGTCTTTACTCATCATTAGAATGTCCACTCGGTTTATAGTCCGATTATTATTTTCTTTTTCAGAGTTCGAGTCATTAAGATCATGATTCTTTTTGGACACATCTTGATAGTCTAGATATAAATTATTAACAGTTGTTATGAATAATATAAAATTACTTCAAAATAGTTTTCTTTTTGTAAATTATCGATTTTATTAAGGATTACTCAAAAGAACTAATTATAAAATCATTAACTATTAAAGCCTGCTTACATTTCTCTTGTTGCTTATCGTTAATAAGTGAGAGCTCTATTTTCGGGACGATAAAAGAGCTTGATTTATTATTTTTGACTAACTTATCAGACTCAATCGCTCAGCCTACAAAAGGTTTACTAATTACAAGCTTACTTAATTTCGACACACATTTGAGAGGTTTTTCAATAGAGTCCGACTGCATATTTAATGTCTTCTGGTAGTCAACCGGGGTGCTACTTTTTACCAGTGGAAGGAGTGATCATGATTTCCTCGTCAGGCCTGATATAGTCATCTTCATCGTCGTCATCGACCAACATCATTATTTTCGCAGTTTTATTTTTATCGATTTTCTTTGGAGTTACGTCTGATTGTTTTTGCGTTTTTGAAGTAGACGACATGTTAATGTATTCCCTATCAAATGTATCCTCTATGTCTTCGCAAATGACTTCTGATTTGTCGCTTTCAAAGACCTTTGAGTGCCTCAGTTCTTCTGGAGTGTCGAAAGTCTTTGCGTATCTCTGCGAGCTTCTCGACTGGCTCTGGTTCGGTACATTACTGCGGTAATTGTTAAAAATACTTCCTTGTATGTTATGCATATCAACTCTTCGGCTTTTAATAAATATCTTTTGCTCATCATTTAATGATTCCTTCTGCAAGCTGTTATTTAAGTTTAGCCGAAGCGGATTTGCGTGGATCTGAGCTGTGGAGTTTAAATAGTCGTGAGTCTTATTTAACCCAGAAGACCTCTTCATTAACTTCGAGCCTTCGGTAATGCAAACTGATTTCTTTCGTCGCGATGTACCACCGATGTTGTTCTTTGAGTTGTTAAGCATACTGTCGATATTTAAATCCTTGGACATTACGCCGTCTTTGGAGTCGCCCACTTCCATATCGTCTTCGCATTCTTCAGGCTCTTCTGAGTTCAGATATTGATTTTTATGATGAATATCTGTAAGGTTGCTAAAGAAGGGGAATTATAACAAACGTTTTACAGTGAGATTGTAAATACAGAAAGCAGTAATCACCGTACCCGTTGTATTGCATTGAGTTTCCTTTTGACCTCCTCTTCTTTATTTGATCCAAATGCGAGATCATCTGTGACGCATTGGCTTTTGTAATCGTGTTATTTTTAATTGTGTTGCTGGTCCTGACGTACTTTTGGATCTTTTCATATACTTATTAAGCTTAAAGTTTGCAAAGGAAAACTATAATCTTACCAGTGTTGTCTTGGTTACTTATGTATCACTTTATCTTTTCGTTTCTCTGCCGTTTGTTTCGCTCCAAGTGAGAAAGGAGAGTTGAATCGGTATCAAAATTGAATTCCTTTGAATCTAAATAAATTCGTTATTACCAAATGTAAAAATGAAGTAAAATAATTTTGCTCTTTTCCACTCAGCTCCACCTTTATTTTTAGTTGTGCTTTGAAACAAGTGAGTCTTTGTTGCAATGAAAGCTGGAGTCAAGCTTGAGTTTATTGGCGATATTCTATACACCAGAGATTTATATTTCTCCGCATATCTCTTGCATTCTTTACAAGAATTCAATAGCTTGATTTTTATTATTTTAAAGTCAAAAAATACTCAAAATATGTGGAAATGAATAAATTATTTTTCATATAAATTTTATAAATAATTTCTATTTCAAGTATACAAATTTTTTACTTCTATTAAAGTAAATCATAAATTTATCGGTTCAAAATAATTTGAAATTTAAATACAAAACTTGGTTTCGAGTCTTAAAGCAAAATTATATAGTAAAATTTGGTAAAATTATCCATTGAACTCTAAAAGATGTCGCCTGCTATTCCAGTGCGCAACTTTGTTTTTGATTAATCTTTGCTTTTGCAAATCAACTGTGAAAAACTCCCAAAAATAAAGTATAAACTTACTTTCCGAGATTGTAGTTGGACATATTGCGCATGAGCAGGCGGGACTTGGACTTCTTTCTGATCTTGGCGCTGAGTTTGCGGGAGTTCTCCATCTTAAAATTATCTTCTTTTAATTGAAATAATAATCCATATTTATATGTATTATTACAGTCTGCGCGAGAGTACTCGGTCGTTTAAAAGATTTTGATTCGCACAGTGGTTAATATGAATAGTCCAACCGCCGATGATTAAAAAATCGTTAATTTTACAACTTCAACGAATATTTATCTACTTCTCTAAACCATCAAATCTATCCAAATTCATTACAAAAACGCACAGTAAATTAAAAGTCAATCCCACTTGAGGAGATTGAATCTAAAGTATCTTCACTCAGCAAATGTAAATTAGCGATAAAAAAAGCAAGTCTCTAATTTATCCAAATACAATTCAAAATAAAACTATTATTCGCTAATAATTTCTAAATCTATTAAATTCTCTAAAAGCGCAAAAAAATATGGCAATATAATAAGTTATCATTTGAAATAAAATAAAATCGATATAAAATGGGTTGTGGAAGCGCAAGAGCAGCAGACGCATCTTCTCCGTCGGACAAGCCGCAGGTCGTATTCGTGCTCGGAGGGCCAGGCAGTGGAAAGGGTACTCAGTGCGAGAGAATCGTCAAGAATTTTGGTTACGGACACCTCTCGACCGGAGATTTACTCAGAGAAGAGGTTAAGAAAGGAGGCGAACTCGCAGACAAGCTCAATGAAGTCATGAGCCAAGGAAAACTTGTCTCTAGCGACTTGCTCGTACAGCTCCTGAAGAAAAACATTAAGGGCAAGAAGTACCTGATCGATGGGTTCCCGAGAAATCAAGAAAATATCGATGAATGGAATAAACAAATCGGAGATACTGTCGAACTTAAATTTGTGCTCGTTATGGATGTCAGCGAAGACGTCATGAGGGAAAGATTACTCAAGAGAGGACAGGAAAGCGGAAGAGCTGATGATAATGAAGCTACTATTTTGAAAAGATTCGAGACTTTCCAGAATGAATCACTTCCTGTGATCAAGAACTATGAAAAATTGGGAAAAGTCAAAAAGATTAATTCAGGAAAACCAGTTGATGAAGTTTTTGAAGATGTCAAGAAAGCATTTAAATAATAATCATAGAGATGTTCTGTAATATTCAAGATTTGTTCAAAACAATTCTCAATAACGATTGTTTTAGGTTATTTATTTTTAAGGGATGTCTACAGCAATATTGAGAATGAATATGAAATTTAAAAAAAATTGAATTAACAGGAATGGAAACTGAGTCTGTGAATTCGATTTCCTGTCCACCTCCAAATCGAATTTGGATATTAATGCAAGGGATTAAACAAGGAGGTGGGCTAAAAAGAACTTCCTTGTTTTTTCAAATTCTGTAGTAATATCAAATTTGAATATTTTTAAATTTAAAACAAATGATTTTAATTTATTAGTCATATGTTAAATAATTCTGACAAATATAAAGTTATAATATTTTTATCAAAAATAATTATTAATAAAAACATTCATAAAATACAATTTTAAGGTATACGACTTAATAAATCATAAAAAATAACAACACAACCATCCTTTATTCTTTCTTTTTTAATCCTCCTCCTCACTTATGGCCTCTCTAATTTCTGTACCCCATATCTCAATTCCTTGTATGCACAAAAGTTCCTAAATTTCGAGCAATAAAAATTGAAAGTAGGAATTAATTACTCTAAGACCTGCATGATGTTTTTATAATCAAACTGCCGATCCTTCTGTCCCTTTTTCTTAAGCAGGTTCAGGTGTCTGTTCTTTTCAAGAATAAGCACTTTGTTTTTGTTAATAATTTTGCTGATAATAGCTTCCTTCGTGCCCTTTTCCTGTTTCAGTCCTTCTTGCTTTATATCATATTCACTTTTCAGCCCCATCTGCTGTGCTTTATACGTCATTATGATCTTCGACACCGAGTCGCTGTTCAAAAACTGCTCGGTTCTTCGCGACAGGCGGCTCTGCATCTCGGCAATCACGTGCTTAAGCCTATTGAGATCGGAGCAGACTTTCATTATGGCTGCGTATTTGCGCTCCATATTGATCGAAGTGACTTTGTTCATGTCTAAAGAGTCTCTCGACTCATCATCGGTCTCCATGAAGTAATCCTTTGGCCTTGAGATATCGGTATTCACGGTTTCTCGAGGTGAGTTGAATTCTGTTTTTGGAAACCGCTTATTGCACTCTTTGCACTGCAGCCCTCTGTAATGTGAAAAATGGAGTTTACCTTGATGGGATGATAAGCTTCTTTTCGAACTTCGCAATGCTTGCATTGATCTTTTCTAACTTGTGCTCGTACACTAAACCAGGTGAACTTAGGTATTTACATCCGTTTGCAGAGTCCGGCTTTAGCTTTATCCTCTCAATCGATGTGTAAAGCCTGTTTGAATTGATGCTCTGGCTGTTGTTATTTTCGTATTCGCTTCGTTGCTGAGTCAGGAACTCGAATCGGACCGTCTATGAGAATTTTTAATGAAAAACTATAGAAAAGGATTTGGAATTTACCAGATTAACAAGGCTTACCTCAATAGTCCATGCCAGCTTGGGAGGAGTGGACATTTGTCGAATGGTCCTCTTGCTCCATGAAGTTCTTTGGGGTATTAAACCTTGGAATCCTAAATTTGGTCTTGAAGATGTCCTTGTTTATTTCATTCAGCTGCTTGCTGATCTCAAGGCCAATTGAAAACAGTGTTTCTTGATTTTGCTGCTTTTCAATTTTTAAATCTCTGGCTTGGCTTTGCAACGATAACTTTCGATGACTGTTCTTGACACTTTTGATTGTTGATGGCAATCTGCTCGCCAGTCTGAATTTAGCAGATTAAAAAAGTAGGTGAATAAATTTTATAAAAGAAAAATGGTAAATTACTGGGGAGATTTATTCCACAATTTCCCAAATTTTCTGGTTACAGATCGAAGACCTCTTGTATGCGACCTCATGACCATTGTTTGTTGATAAGGCTCGACATTTAGTATCTTTAAATTCATCTTCTTTTGAAAACTTGAGTCTTCGGATCCTATATTATTGAATTTAAAAAGGTAAAGGCAATTAGTTACCATTATGGCTTTGCTTTACTATAAGCTTCTGATTCTTTTTCTATCGATTATATTTGAATTATTAGACAAATCAAGATTGCTGATCTGACTTCGTCTCACAGCTGAATACACTCTTCCTTTTATCTGCTTGCTGTCTTTTGAAACTCTGCTGCTAACTCTTTTGAAAATAAAGTTCTTTTGCAGTTTTTTAATTTGAAATTACTGGATGAGAACTCTGCGTTTGCTTGCTCGTATCTAGTCCTACCTTTGTATATGGAGACATTGCATAACTATTCGCCTCGAGTTCTTTCTTTAACACTGGCTGAGGGAGACGGTGAGTTTCATTTAGCTTCTTCAGCATCAAATTTGACTTTTCTTGCTTTACTTTGGGCTTGTTGTGATCTTTAATGTCTATTTTAGGAATTCCCATTGGCTCAGACATCAAAAGCTTTTTCCTGTCATCTATTATAAATTGTCAGATGTGATAGCATATCCATTTGTTTAAGTCAAAAATATCGTATTGTATTTTGTAATCAAGACTTATAAAAATGTATTAAAGTGTTTTGTATTATCTAAACTATGCATTACTAAGATATCAGCTATTGTAAGGCATATCCCCATTAAGAGTATAAGTTACTGATAAATGACAATTTGCGGTAATGGTAATACAACAGCATATGCTGTAATTAATTCAGTAAGTTTTAATTGATTCAAACTACACAACAAGCACAAAATAATAGTCCCAAAATATCCTCGCAGAATGCAAATTACCAATATCAATGCTGTGAAGAACATTTTTATCATTTCACACAAGTTCGACTGAATTCTTAGGATCGCCTGCAAATCTCCGGTCTTCTAAGAAATGAAACGGAATGCTATTTTTCAACGCTTGAGGTCTCATAGTTTACGATGCTCAGCGGGGACTTATTGCTATTTGCCCACTGATGGAACTTTTGAGGTGTCTTCTTTTGAGAAGTTTAGGTGTCCCCACTTTTTATAGCTATCCGAGCTGACTCCTTTCGATGAGAATTTTACTTCTTGCTGAGGATCGTAGGATTCGTACTTTAAACTGAGTCCAGAACGCTCTTCTGACCCTCGAGAGATGGTTATTGTGTTCTTGTCTTCCTTCATTTTTAAATTCAATTTAATTATATTTAATCGATCCCTCTGGCTAACGTAAATTTAAATTTGAAATTAAATTTAAATGGAGAGGAGTCCGAAAATTGTAACAAGACCACTGAGAAATAGAAGCAAAGAGTCACTGTCTTCTAATATTCTCGAGTCAAGCAAGAAAAACTTTGAGCGAGCAAGATCACTATTGAAAAATTTTAACTCAGAAAGCAATGTGCATTCAGTATCTCCTGACTCAGTCGACGTATTCAGATTGAAGGAAAGGATCAACCAAGAATTCGATAGATTTGGCTCAGACATACATTTATTACTGAGAAACACAGTTGAGTATTACAACCCGCATGATTTTAACGGTCCGATTAATGAGCTTCAAAAGCGAATCAACTGAATCGTGCAGACGATGTGCAACAGTAAGTACAAATCAGTGAACCCAGACCTGAACATAAATGAGTTTTACGCTCTTGAGCAAAAACGGCTGGACTATTTGCAAGATTCAGTCGTCAAGTACCAAAAGCTGAACTCAGCAAGAATCAAAAAGGGATTTATCATGGTCAATAAGGTATTCGAGCTGGTTGAAGACTTCAAGCAGAGCATCAGTCTTTTCAGAGATAACATTCAGTCTCGGAAAAATACGATTCGGCAAATAAATATAAGCGTTGATAACCCGTGCGTTCAGACCACGGATTCGATTGATTATTCCTCCCCCGCTGTCCCAATTAAGTCTCGACTGAAGAAGCGGATATTAGTCAAGTCAAATAAGCGAAGTGCGAGTAAATAAGTTAAATCGGACAGCTGAAACTGCATGCACTAATAATCAAAGTAAGCTTTGCTAATAAGGTAACTTTAGCCGATCCGATCAAAGCAGAGATCGCAGAGGTTATTCGGAGACTTGACTTACAAGATCAAAACTCGCCTGAAGCATATGTTAAGCTGATCGACGATCTCAAAAGCCAAATTGTCACAGCATATGACGGAGAAATATACGATTTGAAATCTTTTGAAGATGTCAACTCGAAAATTGAAACTCACCTTTGGATTTTAAAAGACATTTTCTATCAGTGAAACAAAGAGCTACGGAAGAACTTCGATCAAGGGTATGATGAAGACTATGCGAAGGAGATTCTTGAACTCGAAGCACTTGAAGCTTATAAGTCATCAAAAGAGGTATCAAGTGTATTTAATCGAGAGATCAATTGGCTCAAGCAGCAGAACTCAAAACTTCTTAATTCTCAAAAAGAGCTTAACTGCAAGTAATAAAGCGCTCAAAACTCAGGTAGATTTTATTTTCGCTTAAATTTGAAGTTGTTAAGATTTAAACTGTTTATGATTAAATTTATAAAATCTGATACATCATTATAAAATTACAGATTTCAAATTTAACGATAAACTATCAAAACTCGTGGAATAAGCTCAAAACTGAAAATGACGAACTTGTAAAAATGATCAAAGAAATTCAAGATGATTATGTTACAGCTAAGAAAGAAGAGACCAAGCTTGGATCTGAAGTCGGGAAAGAGATTAAAGAAATCGCTCAAAATCATCAAAAAGACAAAGCTGCAATCAGCAACGTTGACTCGATGATTAAAAAAATTAACGAAATAATAGACGATAACGAGTCAGATATATCGTCAGAAAGCAAATCATCAGAAGCCTACAAATCCGAAATCAAGCATCTGAACGAAGTAATAAACCTTCTGATGTCAAAATTCAAAATCGGGGAGGAATCTAAGCAACCCTAAGACCACTGAATCTATATTATGCAATTTCAATATAATTATATCAAAACCCACACCCCAATGCATCAGCCTTGGCTATATTGAATCCAACCTCCCTAGCTATCCTTACATGCTCCATCCCGTAATAAGCATCTAATGGCATGCATTTGGTATTTAATAAGCCTTTGACATCGGCTGTGGCTGATATCTGCATCAGCTGTATTTATATACGCTGTATATTTGGATCAGTGAGGGATATATTATGCTTATTTTAGAGAATTTGTTATCAGCCAAAGATAGTATCAACAAGATTGAGAACGGTATGGGGAGTAGTGATAAGAGCAGGGGACGAGGGATTTTATGGACCGATTATATTTCTGATTTATAGATAAAAATTAAA
>JAGYYN010031993.1:0-10498 GCA_021441665.1 Euplotes cf. woodruffi 2 WChen-2021 | reverse complement strand
AAAGCTAATTAAAGATTTTGTGCCAAACGATGTAAATATTGGAGGTGAAAAGCCGTTAGTCAACTTGATCACAGGTCCAAATATGGGAGGAAAGTCAACTCTGCTGAGACAGACATGAGTAGCAGTCATCATGTGTCAAATCGGTAAGCTAAATTTGATTAAATCTATCATTCTTAAATCTTATAAATTCTGATAGGCTGATTTGTCCCCGCCTCCTCATGCAAAATGACCTTGGTGGACAGGATCTTTACGAGGATCGGAGCCAGCGACAGGATACTTGAGAATAAAAGCACTTTCTTTGTCGAGATGGAAGAGACAAAAGCGATTGTTGAGCAATCCTCTTCACATTCTCTAGTCATAATGGATGAGTTTGGACGAGGAACAAGCACTTTTGACGGATATAGCTTAGCTAATGCTGTGTTGTCTTATCAAATTAAAATGAACAAGTGACTCACGCTGTTTACAACCCACTACCATATGCTTATTGACTCGTTCAAAGACGAACCTAATGTACAACCAATGAAAATGAGCTGTGAACGCGATGAACAAACTGGCGATGTTAAGTTCCTCTATAAATTCGAAGAGGGGTATACTTCAGAAAGTCAGGGAATTTATGTCGCTAAAATGACACAGATTCCAAACTCTATTCTTGACCGAGCAAAGCAAATTTCCAACGTTTTCAAACAAAAACTTAAGCTTCTTGAGGACAAGTGCAAAATCAGATCAAAAAGTAAGGAGAAGTTGAGCAAGAAGGTATAGATCCCCAAACATGTCTAAAATATCTTGGTTCAGCAAAAACTTTTTAAAAAAAGTAAATATATAATTAATAACTCACGATTATAAAAAGCAAGTAAATGAAGGTAAAAAATTAACAACAAATAATAATAAAATGGAGAAAAAAGACCAATGGATGGAGGCTTTCAACAGCTCGAAACCCCTAATAACATACGCGATTATTTCTGGCCTCAACATGAAGATGATAGCTTCAGTTTTCGACCAGATCAGAATGCATAAAGATCCATGCGAGATGCACATCGAGCAAGTCGTGCTCGATCGGATACCGAGAATCGACCGCCCAGACTATGAGTTCCCTCAGACCGCTCCGATATTCCTCGAGGGCTATAACATCATGAAGGAACCGCAGTCTCCGAAGGTCTTCCCGATCGTTCTAACGAGTACAGAGGCCGGCAGGAGATACGGAATCGCACTGATGTTTTATGAAGACCTGAAGGACTACATCAAAATCTTACAGGAAGCTCTCCCCTCGCTCATATCTTATGAAAAAGAACTTGAAGACAGCAAAAACAAAAATGAAGAGTCTAAAGGCGACAATATCAACGAAGAAACTGAAAAAATGCTCAAAGAAGAAATGGAACGAAGAAGCAGAAATACGACAGAAGAATACAAGTTCGAAGTTAATCAGGATAAGATGTATAGTAGCATTTATAAAATGCTGATGCAATATTCAGATGATACGAACGAAGATGAACTTTTAAATCAAAAAAATCACAGCAATTTTAAAATAAACTATTATATTCCAAAAGCTATTATCTTGATATCAGAATATCCTATTTTTGAAACACTTGAACAATTATAATCCGACGCATTTACATCCAATGAGTGAAAGGAATTGACTATCCCCTCGAAGCATATTTAATATATCTGACTCACTGAGCTCCATTGCCTCAGGTTGGAACATTGATAACATATTCATTTCCAAATTTAGAGAAATTTACTATTGAGAACAAGCTGCTTAATGAGCTTCCAGCAGTTCCTGCAAGCTTTTACAGCGATTTCTTTACCAAGCAAGTAATCAACATGAACAACTTCTTCGACTTGCTCTATTGGTTTATGTGTCAAATGGGAACGACGGTATTTATGTCATCGAGCATTAACAAAATAGTCATGTGAACTGAAGTCTTAAGGACAATAATCTTTCCTTTCGAATACGACGACACTTACATTCCATGTCTTCCAACGGCTCTCATCAACTACCTTGAAGCTCCATTTCCAGTTCTCGTCGGTGTAGTGGTCACAGACAGCGAGCAGTGCAACGAAATCTTCGAGATCTCGTCGAACAAGACGATGTTTGTTTTGCTCGACGACGACGAAATCAAAGTGAAGCTAAATGAAAGAGTCATATCGAACCACAAGCTCAAAAAGATCACTGAGACTCAGGACGACGGATCTAAGATTGTCTACGCGCAGAAAGAGCTCCCGCTTAAGACCAAGTAACCTTCGATTTCACATATTTTTGTCGGATGCTAAAATTATAATTTTAGACTGTTAAAGCTCACCAAAGGCATTGAGAAGTCGCTAGATGACTATAAGAAAATGCTCAAGGGCAAGTCGGACCCAGAGGCTCTCCGTGAGATGATGGTCACGGAGATAAGAAACCACTTCCTTCGGTACTTTGTAAATGTATTCAAAAACTACGACAAGTTCATCATCGGTAATGGGTTTCGCTTATTTTGTAGAAATCGCAGATCCATCAGTTTATGAGTGAAATATTAGAGAGATCTTCAAGGAAGCAGAGTTTATATCTGCTAATAACAAATCAAAATCTGACTTCTATGCTGACTTCTTCCAGACTCGACTCTGGGTCAAGTTCCTCGAGATGAAGAAGATCCCTGAACAGCTAATGCACTGGGTCAATATTAAGATATTTGATGAAAGCATTATTAAATAAAGAAAACGATTACTATCTGCGGTTTAAAAAAATAGAAACACCGTTTTTAGATGAAAGAAAGCAGAAGAAATAAGTTTAAGTTTTTATTCAATCATCCTGAATACATCAGTACTGCAGAGGGACTTCAGCACATGTACTATCAAGCTCGAGATCTGCAAAATACTTTGATTGAAAACTACATTTCGACTGATGAAAGTATCAGAGGTGGTGGTTTATTCTTATATACTCTTTTACCGTGATTTGTCTCACAATTCCTACCGAGTAATCAAAACTTTCCTATTGAAAATTTCGCTCCTGATTTATCAAAAGATTACCTAGAAAATGATAAACTTTTGAAGAATGTTGAAATTAAGCACAGGACCAAGCACTACCTCAACACAATAATATGTGAAAATGAAAAAGACAATATGTATGTGATTTGGGTCATTATGTGGTGCATGTGCTTTAAGTTTATCATCAGCACTGAAGAAAAGAAGTTCAGAGTCAACCAGCTAAACGGCGTCTTGCTTAAGCTACTCGAAGACAACAAGACATTTAAACAAGTGCTCCCGCTATTTGAAGATATCCTCAACACCATACTGAATTACGGTGAGCTTTCAATGATCAAGCAAATTTTGCTTTTGATGAAGCACCTTAAAATTAAGCGAAACTCCACAATCGACAATATCTTTTTCATGGCTGTCAGAAAGAGCAAAGAAATTACTAAAAGGAAAGGCAAAGTAGAAATTGAAGGCCAAAAGGTGCAAAAGATCTCTGATATGATTTCAGAGATGGAAAAGCAGACTTTAGCAAAGTATGTGAACGACAAATACATCAAAACTCTCGACCAGACTTTCAAAGACACTCTTGATTCCAAAGCGAAATTCACCAGACGTACTTTTAAACCGTTTAAGGTACCACATGTTTTCATATCTTTAGGAACTCAATAATTTACTGATCAAAGACATAATCGCGATGTACGTCGAGAAAGAGTGAGACAACTGCAAAACAATGTACACTTGGAGCGATTTGAAACGGTGAGAGTACTACAATAACTACGAACTTATTTGAGCTGAATGAGATGACAAGATGTTGGTCAATCTTAATGTCACAATCGGCACGAAGCAAAGCCTCCCGATTAAAACATACATTCTCGAAAATCAAGTTTATCTTGCTATTACGGGACTGAGAACTCATGTAAATGATCTATACGTATCTCGGCTTGAAAATAAGGCGGCGACTGAAATCTTCGATCTCATGATATTTCGAGACCTGAACAAACAGATATTTTGGAACTGAATCTTCCACATGATTGAGTACGGTCTCCCCTACGACTTCATTCTTCCTTATGAAGACACTGACATAATCCTCAGGTACAAGTACGTCAACAAACACGTAAAAATGGGGATTTCAAATCACGCTGATGATTTACATATCTCAATAGACAGAATGAGGAGGAATAAATCAGTGATTCCAACCATCGGCAATAGTTAGATTGTCTCGATAAATTCAATTAACCTAAAATATGATGCGTGTTGAAATCATAAATAAATCTCGTTCTGCTTTAATAATATATTTTATTTATTTTAAAACTTCACCTCTAATAGATCACATTTTGCTATTTAAATACCGAAAATACAAATATTGAATACTTGGCTACGATGGAATCAAATCCAGACATCGATACGACGAGATACTACAACACACTGGGAGTTAGAAAAGACGCTTCTCTTGAACTGATTCGATCTCAGTACCGAAAACTTGCAAGCAGAGAACAGCCAGAGCTCGGAGGAGACCCTGTGATGTTCCAGCTCATCAAAGACGCTTTTAATGTCCTTAAAGATCCAAATAAACGAAGGCTTTACGATATGTATGGGGAAAGTCTAGCGCCAAGTGCATCATCATCGTCGACTTCAGCTGACCCGTTCAACAACATGTTTGGAAATTTCGGATTCAATCCCTTTAACACAGTATTGATTAATATTTGCTTGATCGTTGGTTTTGATAAAACTGATTTTGATTAGAATCATCGTGCAAATGACATCAAATATTTATTCTGCTGCGTTTCACTCACACTGCTAAATAGAGCTCAGCTCCACAGGCAAGTACCACCAGCCAAAACAGGAGTCCAGAAAGTGCGAAATCACCACAGATCGACGTTGAAGCTGAGATATCTTTAGAAGACGCTTATAGAGGCAAGACAAACAGAGTCTCCTTTGAAAGAAAAGTGACCCCTGGTCAGTAGGCTTTGCCTTTTATGCAAATCAATTTTTAATTGAAAAGTTATCATTTTATACTCTGTATCTAAAATAAATCCTAATCTGATTAGGATTAATTTTTGCTATTCATAATGATATTAATATCATGATATTTACTAAGTTTCGGTTAAATTCTAATCAATTTTAACTAATTTCGATAATGAGACACAAACTTCATAATAAATAACATTAGTAATATCAAAAGGTGATTTTTTAGGCCAAATCTTTTTGAGATGAAAAAATCTTGACTTAATTATAAATTTATAGGCAATTTTAATGCAGATAATGCTCAAATATGCGATGCATGAAATGGAACAGGACGTATATCGACTCAAACCCCACTTGGCCAAGGAATGTTTACGCAAAGAGACGGTAAGCATGAGTAATAATTGTGTAGAAGTATGCCCAGCTTGCAATGGAGATATATACAGGTAATCAGCACTGCACGTTCTATTTTTATATCCACAATATCAATATTTAAATCTTTACTTCGTGTTTGTTAAATATCCTAAATTAAAATTTAATCTAGAGGTGCAAGTATTACTGAGCAAGCTTCAGTCGAAGTTTTCTTTCCCAAAGGAGTCAAAAGCAACGAGAAGTTCGTATTTGAAGGGCAAGGCAACAAGCTTCCTGGAAAGACCGCTGGAGACGTGATAGTTAAAGTCTTCGTCAGACCTCATAATGCATTCACCAGGGAAGGAGCAGATCTCGTGCTGTCTAAAGAAATAAGCCTTGTCGACGCCCTTTCAGGAATAAACTTCACGTTCCAACACCTTAACGGAAGAATCATCAGAGTCAGGAACGAAATCGGGGACGTTGTTAAAGACAAAATGAAGATGACGATGCTTGGATATGGCATGCCGTTTTACCATAATGAATCTAACTATGGGAATCTATTTATTGAGTTTAAAATACTGTGGCCAGACTCAATTACCTCATCACAAGCTATGGGCATCAGGCATTTGTTCCAGGCTAACAGTGACTCAAACAGTCAAGTCAGAGAAGACGAAACATGCATGCTAGAGAGGTAATTACAAACCTGATATTGCTTTGCTCCAAATGCTTAATTAAAATAGTGGTTAATGCTTCATCATGATTTTAACCCAAAATACGAATAAAATTTGTATAATGCTGACAAATAAATCTAGATACAACAAGAGCCAGGAGAATACCTATGAAGAAGGAGGAAGCCAGGCTCAATCAAATCAAGAAGATAACAATCAGGGAGGAAATGAAAGGGTTCAGTGCAATAATCAATAATTTTATTATGTATTCCTGACATCTTGGAAGGAATCAATAAATTGATTGGCTGTCAACATCAATTATTATTACTGTCAAAATAAATCTGATATACTTTTATTATGTAAATAGTAATTCCAAATATTACAAAATATTGAAACTGAGTTTAATGAGAAGCAAAAAAAGTATTTAAAATCCTATATTATTTCATCGCTATGTAAATATCTATTTTCGCTGTATTATGCTATATAACAAATTTACGATTTAATCTAAATAAAATTTAAATCGCGATTATGCGAATTTACTCTCCTTTGCCTTTTGTTTTAAGCACACTGCTGCGCTTTGTAGAATATGCACCTGACTCTTTAGACTTTGACGAAACTGACGAAGCTTGCTTATCTTTTTGCTGTGATATAGTCTTATTCACTGATTTTATATAAGTCTGAGATGCCCTCGCTGCCAATTCATCTTCTTGTGCGAGTTTGTCATCTAAATTGCAAATAAGTATTTTTCTTATTATCAGAAATTAAATAGTGCGTTACACTTTGAAAGGACTAATTTTATTGATTCAAGTTGCTTTTTGAGGCCATTAATCTCAGTCAAATACTGGTCTCGTTTAAGCTCAACCTCAACTTTATTTCATATTGATCTCATTTTCTATTTCGATATTTTCAGCTTTGATGCTTTCTGCCATATTTTTGTAGCTGGTCATTTGTGGAATCAAGTTATTTTTCAAATCGAAGGGATTAATGATTTCTAAAAGTTACTATCCGATTCGAACCTCTTTCCTCTTGTTCTAAACTCTGTCGTCGTTTCTGCAGCCGATCTGCAGAAAGCTCGAGGTCTCTTGTAAGTGACGTTTGCTGCCTACAAATGCAAAGCGAGGACTTACTCTTTAGACTGGTGAATCTGCGACTCAAAGTTCCTTTCTTGAAGCCTAAAGATTAGAAGGCTTACTTACTTATTTAAGCTCTTTGAACTTATCTTTGATTTCCTCGATGACATTCGAAAGATTGACTTTGTCTGTCCTCCGCATAGCCCGTTCTTGTCTAGCTAAGATCCGCATGACTTTTAAGTTTTTATTTCCTCGACTCTCGCTTGAGCCTCTCGATCGCAGGGGAGTCTCGATTCTTGGAAACGTAAAGAGCAAGTAAATCATCGCCAAAAGTCGATGTCAAGTTGTTTTGAAGATTCAAGTGGCTATAGATAAGAGATTACAAACGAAGCCTTACGTCTGGAATCCTGTTCTGTCAAGGGAATTCACAACTTGGATTAGCTTAATCGCAAGAAACTCACTAATGTTGTTGTGCGACAAGTTAAGTGCAACTAAGCTATTTTTGCGACAGTTCACTGAGACTTTTAATTAGTCCCTCGGTCCCTTTAGTTCCGATATTATTCTGCTTTAAGTTGAGATGAGTCAGTCTGTTGTTACTTTGTAATTCCCTTCGCGATAAATATCATCCCGATGTCACCAAGACTGCACTTTGCTAAGGACAGTTTTTGCAAAGTATTATTTGTTTGAAGGAAGTCCCTCCAAGCCGATACTCCTCTTCCTGATAAGTTATTTCTATCAAAATTCGCTGATGTAACTGATGCATTGAGCTTGAGAATGTTCAAAAAGGATGCACAGCCGACTGAAGTGATTCTTCAATCTGCAAAGTCGATTATTTTGAGCTTTCATGCATTTTTGCTGATGCTGTTAGTGAGTTCACATATTCCTTGGTTTTCAATTGCATTCGAAGACATGTCGAGATGCTGGAGACTGCTTTTCAACACAATGTTGTTAATTGAACTCATTCATGCGGAAGTAAGTTCGTTATTTTGAATGATCAAAGAGCATATGACATTATTGCCAACTAGTCCTTTTGATAAAATCTCCACGCCTTTGTCTCCTATGCTCATCAAAGACAGATCGATAAAGGCGAGATACTTTGAAGTTGTAAATAAATCGCTGAGGATTTGAATCGAAGCTCTGTCCATGATATTGCGATTAATTCTTTCTTTCGATGAAATATCGAGAGACACAATTGATCGGCTCTTTTTAATTGCGTTAAAAAGTGCGTTTCATCCAACAGAGCTTAAATCATTCGATCAGAAGCTCAAATGGATAATATTGCTGTTAAACATCAATGCCTTGGATACAGCGATTGCGCCTTCATCTCCTAATTGATTCGAGTTCAAGTACAGCCTTTTGATATTGTCGTTCTTTCTAATAATAGCGTCGATGGTCTTAGATCCTTCGCTATTTCAGCCCCATATTTACGAGTTTAAGTTTCCCGTTAAACGAGTTCTTTTCAATGTACCGCACGAACCTTTCATTTTGCTCGTCGCTGTACTTTATGCGGAGGTCGATAAGCTTTGATAGGAAAAGCATTTTAATTTCAGTCTGTGATAAAAGCGCTTGTTTTTCTACCATTCACGGCTCAATGATCTTCCTCTGTTTTGACTTCCCAACAGGTCCGTAGAAGTCGTGCTTGTCAACCCCGATATCATCAAATGCTCTTTCTGTGATCGTTCGGTGGAAGTTATTCGCTTCAATCGAATCTAAATTAAAATTTAGCAAGGCTCGATTGGTGAACTTACGATTTGGCAGCGATTCAAGGTTGAACAAGGAAATCTTGTGGGTATAGTCTTTCCTCAGTTTCTCTAGTACTTTCGGTATGTTCTCGTATCTTTCTTCGCTTAACTTCGATTTGCTATTCTTCGATGGTGATTCACTATATCAAGATTTTAAGAGATTTTTAAGCTGGTTTTGATCGTGAATTTTAATAATTAAAATATCGCAGGAATGTCGGTATTTAAAATAGTTTTTATTTCACTTTTTTAGTGCTAAATCAGTCACTTGAAGAAAGAAATCAAGATGGTTGGATCGTGCACTTACATCTTTGTTGGCTTTATTATCTGATTCCGAGACGAATCAGTTGCTTTGTAAGGTATTGTCGATTCTGCTCTGAAGAACTTATTTTGTTAGCGAATTCATTCGCGAAATATTCGAAATTGACTCTTCAAGTCAACTTTCAGAAGCATCGTGTCTACTGAAGTCGGAATTGCTTAGTATTCGCTTTCTTTTAGTGTACTTTGTCGGATTTGATGGCTGCTTGTTCAGCTTTAGCTCTGATGATTTCATTAATGAACTCGAATCACTGTTTTCTTCATTCATATTCTTTTTATTGATAGCTCAAATTGTATCGATGTTACGACTTTTTGCAAATTTTAGATTTGTATGGTCTTCTGTCATATTTAACTTTGTAGAGGCACCTTTATATGCAACATTTTCATTGATTGATTCAAAATTTAAGTTGTCTTGTCTACTCGGATATCCTCCATTAATTGCGGAGCTTGACACTATTCCATATCAACGTTAAGTTTTTGACTCAAAGTAGTGTCAATTTTTTAAGTATAATTAATTCTGATTTAATGTATAAATTCGAATCTTCTGTAAAATTATTTATATTTGCGACGATTCCTAATTACTTTCTTCTAATAAAATATCATATTTTTTAAATAATACTTTATGAATTTAATAAAAGCCTCGTTAGTATGTAAATTATGAATATTCTTGAAATGCTATGAAATCTTAGCAAAATAAATTTTATTTCATCAAATGTAAACTTCAAATATTTCTAATTGCCTTTGACAGCTTTCTCCTTTGCCGTGGTGATGGATGTGCCAGGTCTTGAGTAATTTGTGCGAATAAATTTTCCGTAAGTTCTGTTCTCTCGCTTGAAGCTTTTATACTTATTAAAAGGTCTCTTCGACTTGATAATAATTTTGCTTTTAATTTTCGACTTCACTATTTCCAGCTTTGTCTGCATGTCCCTTTGGTAAGACTTCTCTCGCTTGAATACTTCAAAGTTACACTTGGCTTTCTTTTTCAAAAAGTCATGGCTATAGTTACTCCGCTTATTTTGATTTATTGAGACCGCTGAACATGAACTTATCATGCGACTTGTAGTGTTGTGGTGACTCAGTGGGATCAAAGTCTTGGAAAATCCACTCAATCTGCTTCTTCTTGTCAATAATCCTTTCAAGAGTTCCCGAGTACTCGACCTCGATGTTCTGTTTGATTTGCGACAGTCGTTTATCAATGACTCTTGAGTTTATATTCTTCACCTCTTATCTGCTGAAGGGTGTCTGAACTTGTTATACACAGACCCGTTGTTGATTCTCTGTACGACAGTCACACCAGCAGTAGTAGAGACTTCAAGGTATCCTCTGCTGTTTCTAATTTTGACCTCTGCAGTTTTTCTTTGCTGAGCCATCACGACTGATAAATTAAATAATTTTGAATATTTACTAAATCATCCTCCACACTACCTCAACCATCACTCAC
>JAGYYN010031987.1:0-13346 GCA_021441665.1 Euplotes cf. woodruffi 2 WChen-2021 | reverse complement strand
CGACACAATAATCTTTTACTTTGGAATTATTTAAAGTATGGAAAGGCAGTACATAAAGATTCCATAAAAAACATTTTTAGAAAAGCACTACAAGAGAATTTCAAAAGAACTCGAAGAATAGCGACTAATGACATTATTTAATTCAATATTTAGTATTAAACCTTCAAAATTGCATTTAAAAAGAGCTAGAATTATTATATTGAAAAGGCCAAGCAAATATGAATGAAACCAATTTATGTACTTTTTCCTCTTGAAAGTCACAGGATAAAGTGATTGAAATTTTGGTTTTATGCAGTCTTCTAAACTACATGTGCAAAGGTTCACCTTCTACCTTAAGTCAAGTTTAAAAAGCTCATAGTTTACTGCTGACCAGTGTTTCTTTCACCAAATTAGCACTAGTTGATTAACAATTCTGATAGCTAAGTGATACTATTCGACATCCAAACCAGCGCATACTGATATTCATTTTCGTTTGGTAAATAAGAAAGCCTTCCCCCTATGCCTCTTTTTATTCATTATCGTCAGTTTGACAAAATCCAAAAACCAAGTGGCGATCAATACCGGATTGGATTTAAAAACAGTTAGATTTTACAAAAACCATTTTATGACTCGGAAGTGTGAAGTTTCAAAATCATTCCAGTACCTTTATATTTCATCAGTGGTTGTGGCTGCATTCCAACCATACGGTTGGTATGATCGCCTAAGTCACCACTTGTTTTATAGGTCAAGCTGCCGGATTGAATTCGTAAAAGGCGTGCTAGTGCCATGAGTAAAGCGAATACTACATAGATCATTAGTAGTAATAAAAGTATCGTGAATTCAACCTGCTTCAGTCCCACTCCAGATCCAACTCACTCACGATTAAATAGTTAACAGCGACAAATTGAAAAATATAAATTAAAGATGGATTGGTGCTTCGGAAAGAGATCGGTAATTAAAATACGCTATTTTTAGAAAGAAGATCCGAAGACTAGAATTCATCAAAAAGAGCAGGTTTATAAGAACGTCAAGATTATACACAAAGTTGCAGACATAACTAAAGAAACCACCGATTGCATTGTTAATGCTGCTAATAGCAACCTTGCTCATGGCGGAGGAGTTGCTTATGCTATTGCTAAAGCAGGCGGCAAGTAAGCCTTTTCGTTTATTTTTAGAACGATTACTCTTGAATCTAAAGAGTGGATCAAAAAACATGGAACTGTTAAAACTGGAAAAACTGCATTTACTAAGAAAGGTGATCTTGCATGCAAAAATTATGTCATTCATACTGTCGGACCGATTTGGAAAGGCGGCAAGTACGATGAAGATAGTCTTCTTCAGCAGGCTGTTCTAAATGCTTTCATACGTGCATCTAAACTTAAGCAGACTTCAATTTCAATTCCTGCAATATCTTCAGGGATTTTTGGATATCCTCTTGAACGAGCGTGAAAAATGATTGCTTTGGGTACAAAGCAATATTTAGACTCTAAAGAAGAGAATAATAACAGTCTTGAAACTATTGTGATGTGAAACATCGCAAAGAATGTATGCTTTTGTATCTCTAACTTTCCTATAGACTTTTGACGCTTTGTACACTGCATGAGCTGGTGTACTAGTTGAAGCTGATGAAAATATTGAAGAGGAGAAAGTAGAGCTAATTCCTTTAAAACCATCACAAAATCAATGGTATTGTATTTCATTTTGTTTAAATAGGCAAGAGAAGAGCAAAAAGAATCTGAAATCCTCTCACAGATTGAAACAGTCAAAATTGAAGACCCTGAAGAACAGATCGAAGCTGCTAAACTCGAAAAGAAAACTAAAAAACAAGCCAGCATTACTGATTACTTCAATAGAGCTTAATATCTTTCAATTAATTTGATAATTTCATTGAAAATGGAGTATAACAGGATTGTAGTTCAAGATTAGAGATTTGGTGATAATGCTGAAAACGATAGTTTGACTGGAATATGTGCAATACATAATTTTATAATTTTAACTCGCTTAAAAATAATATAAACGAGTGTATTTGACTGATTTGTCTCCTCTGTATCCATCCTTTGTTGAACGCATTTAAATGTAAAATTCACTAATTCTTCGGTAATTTCTTTTCACGAATCGACTGGAACTCTGTCCATTGTTCTGACATTGTCCCATCACTCACGATATTCATTGAACAGAGGTTCGAATGATTTTCTGTATGACATCTACAAGAGCTGAATTAAAGGCTATCTCTGTGATCAGACTGCCAAAGCAGTTAACCTTACTTACATTTATAATAAATTTATCGTGCAGCTAACAGCCGCTGCATTTGCATTTATTATAAGTAATTATATTATAATTCATTATATAGTAACTAATTATATAGTAACTAATCATTGAACGCAACTTTACATTCTTAATCGACTCCTGATGTACGAGGCAGTACCCAACTCGCTCTTTTTAATATTCCTCGTCGGAGTCTTGTTGCCGCAGCTGATTCGAGGCGAAGTCGACAGCTTTTGAATATCAAAATGGCCTTTGATATTCAGCTTCGTCGTGATCTGAGGCACTCTTTCCTTCATTGTCTTGTAATGCTTCGACATCAAGTTTGTCTTGATTCAGTCGAATGACTTTCTATTCGTTCTGTGCACGTTTGTGGGCTGCCGCAACCGGCTGAATGACTTAGAGCTTTTGATCTGATTTCCGCAAACAGACGAAGGCATCTTTTTATTTCCCCGCAGATCATCAGATTTCGCATCCTCAGCTTTTGCATCGTTTTGAGAGCGACTTGTTAATGAGCCCGCAGGCAGTTTAGAAATGAAGTTGTTCTTTCCTGTGAGGACTTGGAACTCTGAAAACTTGCTCAGCGCTGTACTTTCTTTTTTAAATGGATACCTATTTTCATATTAAAATGATATTTAGTAAGTGGTAAAGATAGAGTTGCACTTACTTCAACTCGATGTTTAAATTTTTATCGTCAACATATGCAACTTTTTGGTTAGTACATAGTTCTTCACCTGAGAACTCTTGTCTTACTAATATTGCTTCTTTACTTAATTCCAGGTTCAATGGAGCTGTTAATAACAATTTAGAGCTATTAAAAATACTGACAATTTAGATAAAATGATAATCATTTTAATTTTGGATAATATAAAATAAAATTCTGAATTAAATGATATAAAATAGCATACCTATTTGATGAGATTCTTTATTTTTCTTATTTTTAGGTTTATTATTCGCATCCTAAATCATTAAAATACCAAAAGTACTTTCCAGCATCCGTTAGAATTGCTTGGCTCGGGAATAGGAAGATTTCGGCGGGGAGTATCTTCCTCAGATCACTTAGCAGATGTGCCGAGTTCGTCTTTGGACATCGAGTTCATTTGGTATATTTTAAAATCATAGCTTTCTTCGATTTCCATCGGCATATTGATAATATTCCTTTCATTGCTGTAAATATTTATTTGTTGAATTACCTTTTGTTTCGTTCAGAGTTAAGCTCGACTGATTCCGCCTGGACGCTGCTGTTTTGCTTGATCTTGGTATCATTTACTTGCTTAATCATGCTATTTCTTCATCGTCCTCTGTTGTTTTGACTTAATCAGCGTATCCAGGGTCTTAGTAGTTTGAATGATCTTAGCTTTTTCAGCTTCAATCAGCAGGCTGACTTTACTCCTGGTACTGGCTTTACTCTGCTGTTCGAATTCCTTGGATCAGCTTTCTTTTGATAAGTTCTGCATCGACTCAATTTTGTCGCATTTATTGGATGCAATCTCTCAGTTTTCTTGGTTTTCGACTAAAACCACTGATTTAATCTAGGCGGAGCTGTACTTACTTTCAAGCACGTTTTCTGAAGTCGAGCCGTCGTGCTTTTCTTCTGAGTGCTGGCAGAAGCGAGAGTCACAGTCTGATGATAAATTATTCTCTCTTAAGTATTTCGGATCGAGAAGAGGTTGAGGCTGAGATGAATTTTTGTTACTGTCATTATGATCTCATATTAGAACCTAGTTTCAATAAGTAAAAATTATCGGTAAAATTGATATTAAGATTACTTTTATATCTGCATTTTGATCGTTTTTCATATGCGACTGCTTTTGATTATTTTTTGACCCACTATTGTGGTTATAATCTTTACTCTACCTGTATAAATAACGGTACTTTAGCAGATCGTAGTTTTCTTTAAATAGCGTATCATTTGCTTCGTTTAGCTTTGCGATTTGCTGGTTCTGTTGTTCGAGTAGTTTTGCTAGTTTCCAGCTTTTACTCTGCAATTCATCAATAGTTTTCGAGAGCAGTTCTTTTTGAACCAACACTGTCTTCAAGTATATTCGCTCAATGTTCATGTCTCTTTCGAGGAACCGTTTGTATGCTTCTGGATTGACTCTAAAAATATAGTATTATTAAGCGGTAATTACCTAAACAGCTGCTTCGTGCATTCATACGAGACGAGTGTCGAAATTAAGCAACTATTTTGCTTTAAAAGCATTTCTCGTTCTGCATTTAATCCATCGATGCATTCGATTAGTCTTTCTCAATCCTCGGTATCAAGATTTTGAGTTATACTTTTTGCTGCTTTAATTTCCTCATCAGTGATTATTTTTAAATTTGAAGGCAAAGGCGTATCAAAAATACTAAATCTTATCGACGATGAAATATTTTGAAAGCATTGATTAAGAATTGTTTCCATGTCTTTTAAAATTTAAAATTTAAATTCAACGTGACTTAATAATTAATTTTACAAAATTGAATTTTATCTATTTCTTCTTTCCTTTTACTGGGATCTGTGGCTCGTCTGGGTTTATTATTTCCAGGACGATTTTTATTTCGGTTTGGACAGTCTTGACTGACTGAGTCACATCTCGTACAAAAATATCGTATTTTCCTGCTGTAAATTTATCATTGAGAGTGAATTGAAGTCCTTCAATAAGTACTACTCCTTCGTTTGATTCGTATAACGATGTCAATTCCCCAGAAGCTTGATCGAAAGGATAGTTTACAAATACCTTCTCTGGCTCAGGCTCATTCGTTTTTGTTTGGGAGGTAGGAGGAACCTCACTGGCTTCGTCCCCTTCTTTAGGAGGTACTTCCATCCTACCTAAAACAAACTCAAATACTCTTCCTGATTCTTGTGTGATGATGACTGGCGGAGGAGTGATCATTCTGATTTCTGGCTCATCATTGTTATTTTCCTTTCTTCGAAGCTGCCTGCTTCTTAAGCTCCTCCTCATCCAGAGGCGTGTCATCTGGATAAGGTTCTCCTTGGAATACAGACCTGATTTCGAATTTAAGAGGCTCAGATTTTCCAATTTCAAAGGTTAACTTATTAGTATTTTCATCCTCATCATCTGCTGCTCCTTTTTTCGGATCTTTCTTTTGCTTTGGGTCGACTGGTTCCTCTTCTTTCTGTTCTTTGAAGAATATAATTTGATTGGGCATTATTGAAGGAGCATCGTCTTTGAATTCTCCTTCGTAGTAGTAAGACCCGGTAATTGCATAGTACTTGCCAAGTCCTTCTCTTTTGCCATTCACAAAGTCTCCTTCATATCACATTTTCGTTGAAAGACTTTTATACATGCCTTTGCCGTTGATGATGCCTTTATCAAGATTTCCTTGGTAAAGGTCTCCATTAGATAAGCGATAAGATCAGTAGCCTTGGGGCTGATTATTGATAAATTCACCTTCGATGACTTCTTTATTCGGCTTGGTCCACTTTCCACTTCCATGTCTGACGTTCATGGACCAATCCCCGGAGTAAGACTCGCCGTTGGGTCTTTTATACGTTCCCTCGCCGTCTTTTTCGCCCATATTCCAATAGCCTTTGTATTCAGAGCCGTCGGACCATACTTTGGTTCCGTAGCCGATAATTTGGTTGTCTTTGAACTCTCCTTCAAAGTAGCCGCCGTCTGCGAATTTGAGGACTCCGTAGCCTTGCATCATGCCATTTTCCCACTGGCCTTCATAGTTAAAGAAAGTGTTCGGGTACTGGAATCTGCCTTTGCCTGTTGTAGATTGTTAATACCGCAGCGATGACACAAAAATAACCTTTGCTAGCTAAAAATTACCTCTTTCACCGTTTTCTGGAATCTATGCAGAATAATAATTAGCAGATGAGAGTAAGAAATAATGTGCTTTTGCGACTAACTTTGCCTTACATTTGAATGGGTGTCTTTCTTAGAAGATGTCTTCATTTTATTTAAATTTATAATAATTTAAACACTCAGATTAATTGAAAACGTCGTGTTATTTGAAAATTAGATATTTTACTTGCATCAGGGCTCCAACCTACGCAATGTTAGACTAAAAAAATAGAAAATGAGGCACTACAGTCAGAGTAACTACGGCTTTTCGGTAATCATATGGAATATCTATTTAATATAAATAGATAATTGTATCCATATTCCAAATGAAATAGCATCATTCAGTAGGTGCTTCTAATTAAAAAATTTACCTTTGGCTGGAGCAAGCACTCATCAAGCAACTGATGAGAGTGAAGAAGAGAATTGTGAATGAATAAGCCTCGTTCTGTTCAGTTGCATCTCGAAAGACGCAAGAGAAATGCATAACTGTAGCTATAGCCAGAAATGAACTGGCAGCCTGTAAGCTAGATAGGCTCAGCAGAACCCATCATCCTCGCTAGTCTGGCCAGTTCATCCAACCACTCACAGGTGTTCCTTGCGAGTTGAGCTCGAGGACTTTCCCCAAAGCGAAGGATCTCAATTAAAAAATTGGATCAGTGTGTCTGCTTTGAAGCATTTTTATTTACAATTCTTTATATTTTTTATTTTTCAACCTTTAAATAGCTGCAGTTTTGAGTATGGTATATTTGAATTGTAATTCTTATAAAAATTAAGCTCCATTATATATTTATCAAATCAAAAGTAAATTCAAAATGTTGACTAATACTTTAGAATGGACTATACAGATCTCAGTACATTCTTCGGTCATGTCAAGGGACACGACGATTTATTCCTTTCGCGCAAAATGGAGGAACTACGAAAGAAGCCAGAAGTTTATTCAAAACTAGAGACTCTAAAGCCTAAGAACGTTCTTCAAAACTATACAGAAGTATTATACGGAAGGAACACTCATTTGCAGCGAGGAGGAACGCAGAGGTCAATGAGGAAGAATAAAACTCAGCATATTAAGTCGTACAGATCTAAATAAAAACGACTCCTTCACACAGGTCAAGCTTAATGATATCAAAGATAGAATCCTTAAAGCTCAAGGGACTGCTCCCCAGTTACTAAAGAAAGTCGCAAATCCGTCTCTTTGAGGAATTAAGAAGAAAATGAGCAAGAAGAAAAGTGTGCCAACTCTCAAACCAAAAATAATTGTGCCTGAAGGCCCTCCAAATCGGATCTTGGATATGCTCGAAAGCTTGCAAGAGTCCAAGGCCAACCAGAAAGCGCAGGTATCAGCGACTTTAGACCACCTTAAGGAAGCAGAAGAAAATTTTGATGATAAAGTTGCACAGCTCAAAAGCGATCTACTAAAATGGGTTGATTCATACGTTGAAGATTACAAAGTCAACCACCGCAAAGAGATCAAAGCTGAGCGGGAAAGAGCCTCCAAGCAGTACGACGCATTAACAACTGATGTCATCAATATCGGACAACTAGTGCTTTCGGCTCAGTCAAGTATTGAAAACAGCCAGACAATTAGTCCAGTTCTGCTGAAGAAAATTCAAAAGTGCTTCAACCAAAATGAAGTCGAAGACCTGGATATTAAAAAGCACACAGCCTTGCTGCTGGAAAAGGAGCTGAACAGGAATGAAGAGACTGACATTGTGATTAAGTTCGGAGGCTATCAAGGAGGAACTCAAGGGAATATTTACTCTCCCCAGTCGTTCATCAACAAGTATAAAATGTAGTCATCGGGTCGACCTTAACAATTCGCATTTAATTCAATTTTTATAAGTCCAGAGGAAAATCGGATAAAATAAACCAAAATCATAGCCAATGCTGAGTTAATAATACCGTTTAAATTTATATTGATTGAATTGCGTAATTTGTAGTTAAATTGGGTAGAACTATATTAAAATCCAATTCAATATTTTAGAATGCGTGCTTTCTGGCAATAAACAACAAGATTAAATAATTCGACTTATGGACCAGGTAGAGAACTGTGCTCAACATAACTGCCAGTGTGTGGTATTTGACTTATGATCAAACCGAGAACTGTGAGAATTATGACTTCGTAACTCTTGTTATCGAGAATTGAACATTCATCCGCTGTGAGAAAACTTTTGGACCTGTAATGACTTTGGCATTTTGAAGGCTGGATACGGAGAAATGCAACAAGATGATGGGATAGATATTTATGATAATATTGATATTGATAAAAGTGATCGATATGTGAAATAATGAAGATTCAGATTTACTTATTGGAAATCAGAGAAGAAGATACGAGGATTGACCACAAGAGGATATACATCACTTTAATAAAGATATCAACAAAAGATTATCGTATCAAGACTCTCAAATCAGTAAAGAAATGTCTGAAAGCATGAATATGGAGTCAAAGTTTTTATATAACTCGAACGAATGAATAAAAAATCCTGAGATTCGTCAGACAGATATAGCGACAAACAAAACGATCAAAGATATTCCATTATGATTTTCTATAAATTCGAAAGCTGCTTGTGATAATCTATCCTTTAATAACAAAGTAAATAATTTAATGAAGCCGAGTATTGATAAAGAAGCAATACCATTTACTCAAAAGCTACAGAAGAAGCAAAACTGTTCAGGCATGATTCAAAATAAGCCAATCAAGATTGAGTTATCTAAAATCCTCAATTCATCTCAAGATCACAAACAACAAAATCATATATCGTGCTCAAATCAAAGAGCAAGTACTCAACAGAGAAAATCTGACAATATTCTTTTAATACAAAACGATTCCCTAAATAACCCTTCAAATCCACCAAAAAAAAATAATGATTGCAATCTTGATCTCCATCCTAACATTCATATCAACTGAAAAACCGAAGGCACCTCCAATTCACAACCATTAATCTCTTATACCAATCTAGCCCCCTCCTCCAACCCATCCAAATCCTCATTCAGCCCAATACCCTCACCACACAGTAACCCAACTCCATCTCTCCATTCCTCCAGCCCGATAAAACCGCCAGTTCGCAGCCTCAATAAAATACAGGGCCAAAACACCAAATATCTGCAAAATAAACCATAAAATTCCCAAATCCGATAATTATTGCAGCCACCCTTCTTCCCCGTAAATACCGTCTGCGCTGCCAGTCGGTTACGTCCACCACACAGTCTCCGAGTACATCTTGTGACAACCAGCAGACCCACAGCCGAGTGCGTCTTGAGATAACCACCGGGTTGTCTCTGATGGACAACAGCAAGACTGCATGCAGTCTGCAGTTGATACGGAGGTTGCATCAGTGCTTAAGATCAAGTTGGAGTGAACTGGGGGACGGACAGCAGGACTGAGCTTGGGTAATGTCCATTTGGCACGGTTTAGAGATACTCATTCTAGGAGACACGGGAAGGTGATGGAAATGGGGTCCAGGTGGGAACCAGAATATGCGCAACAGGGGATTTGAGTAAGGCAAGAGGCCAGGGGGATAAAGGGAAGGAGTGGGCATGAAGAAAAGGAAGAGGTGGTAGTGGGGGAGAAGAGACAGAAGCAGGGGGTGGGGGAGAAAACGCAAGATTTTAGAGTTAAAGACGAATTGATGAGGGAAAGTGATTTGATGTGATTTAGTAATGAGGATAAAAGATTATAGAGGATTTTGGTAAAGTTGTTGGACAAGAAAGTTATAAGGCTAAAAAACAAATAATTAAAAATGATACAAGTGTTCAATTTCATGATGAATTTTTAAGAAATGAAACAGTAAATCAGGTATCGTTAGATATAAGAAAACAAGATATGAAAATAGTACATACTGACGAAATAAAAAATAAATGAAGTCAGATAGACAATACAAACTCAAATGAAATTTTAAAGATAGATCGACAACACAAATATAACTTGCAAATAGATACAAATATTAAAAATTAAACTTCAACCTAAGTCGTCATCAAAGTCAAATAATATTACGATCAAATCAATCATTCCACCTCTAAAATCTAATCATCCTCAAAATTCCAACCCGAATTGACAACCAAGCCTCCCTTCGACTCCTCCTCAAACCCAGTCTAAATTCTCTGAAAAAGGCACTATTTCAAGCACATCTTCACCTCAAACACTGCTTTCCGCCTCTTCAACTACCGCCCCATCTTCTTCACCTCCTTCTCCGCTTTCAGTCAATCTAAAAGACCCAAAAAAGCAGTCATCACCTTTGCCTCAGTCAAAAACTCAGCCGTGAACACCAGAAAAGCAATGCGCGCATTTTTACCAAACAAACGGTACAGGAATATTCAAGATCAGCAAGGAAGGAAAAATAATCGGAGGAAAGGTTATCGATTACGGGGCGATGATGATGTTTGGATTTGTCTATTCCTCTACTACTGCATATCTTATTGGAGGAGCGACAGATCAACGCCTAACGCATGTCCTAAATTCACTCAAATCAGTCGATTTGCAGAAGACTTCAATAATGACGAATAAAGCAAAATCAAGCAAACGATATTCGGTACCCGCTATTTCTGAGTTAAAAAACATGTACAGTCCTAGAGCGAACCCAGCGTGTCTAAGATTCAACGACTTTATTTATGTCATCGGTGGAGATGTCAGTAGGCAACAGTGAACCTCAACCTGCGAAGTGTACGATATCAAAAACGCACAATGGAAGATGTTTGCAGACGTAAGTGAAAAGAAATCTTATTCTTCTCTTTGAATCGTCAATCAGACCTTTTTGTATTGATTTGGCGGATATAATAAAAACATAACAAAAGAAAAATTCACTGACGTTATTGAAAGGATCCGTATCACAGACATTCAGACGAAACAGTGGGAAATTATCAATGTAAAGCTTCATAAGAAAGCATGAATGCTTTCATGAACTGCTTTGAATAAGGATACCGTTCTAATCTTTGGTGGTTCAACAGGAAGACCATTTAACGATCTTTGAATATTCAAGACAAACAAAAATGACGACAATACCTACAGTCTAATCGCTCATCCAGCTAAAAGTCTTAAGTTTAGTGATGGATTCAGATTCTGAAACAGTCCAATTGTTATTGATCTACAGAAAATAGCAGTGATCGGGCAGGAATGCGTACATCAAATAAACCTAAGAAACCTAAATACAGAATCAATAAAAATCCATCGATAGCTGTGTTTTCAATATAAACCTATTTTATATTTGTAATCTTCTTAATAACAACTTGAAAAATATAAAATTTATATAGCAAAATGCTTGCGGATAGCGAATTTAGAATAAAGCCAGAGCTTCAAGACAGCTCTCCAAAAAGACTGAAGGAGTCGTGCAGTTCTCCAAAGAACAAAGCAGCAAGTTCGCCAAAGGCCACTTCTTCAGTGAAACCGCAGGATGAAAAAGATATAAGTTTGAAGGACCTAAAGTACCCGTTTCAAACAACCAATTGGAAGAAAGTTCTTGAAGCTCACGAACAGCTTGAAGAAGTATCAAAGGTACAGCGATTGAGTTAGTGTTAAATAAAAATGACCTATGCTACTCTTAAATTAACTGCGATAAGCTTTTTTACTTTAGATCATCGATCAAAAGATGAACATTGCTCTTGTTAAAACTGAGCACGAGTTCCTCCGCGGTTATAACATGTACGTGAACAAGAAGAACACCCAAATGAACGAGCTTGTCACAAAATACAAAGAGCGGAACTCGAATCTCAATATAAAAGACGAAAAAATAAACAAACTCGAGAAAATTATTCATGATCTTAAATAATCAGCTTTTCGTTGCAGAAGAACAAAAAGAAAATAAAATTAAAGAAGCTATGAAGTGGAAGATGAAGGGGGAGATTCTTGAGCAAGACAAAAAGTTTCTTGAAAAACAGCTGAAAGATGCGAGAAAGCAAAATAGGCTGCTTAAAATAGCAATCTCAAAACTCCAAAATGACTTTGAGCGAGTGGCTCGTCACACTCAACATCCTATCGAGATAAATTATTCTCTGCACGAGAACGACAGGAACAACCTGCTTGAAAGATTAGAAAGAGTAATGGAGGAAAACAAAGAAGAAAATCTCGATAACGACCAGATCCTCAAAAAGCTTGAAGAAACATGTGAAAACATCGGTGTCATCGCTGCAACTAAAATCGATTCGCACACTGCTTACACGACTGACAACGGACTGAGGGACAAGCTGCGTGAGAATAGTCAAAGAAACCACTCGATCTCGCATTCGAGCCAAAAGAATAAGTCCCTACAAAAGTACGAAGCCGCGAAGAAGAGCTTAGAGTACTCGCCGAATAAAATAAAAAACAGAAAAGTCCATAATGCAAAGCAGGACCTCCCAGTTGGGTCTGCTCAAAAGGTGACTTCGATAAAGAAAAAGCTTGGCGGGGACGAAAAGTGGAACCAGTTTTGTTCAGAGTTTTTAAGAGAAACTCAAAGCATAAAGTAATAAATAGCCACCAGAGGTAACACTCAAGGCGAAGGATAACAATATTATAAAACAAATTATTAATCACCTAGATCTGCTGCAAATAATATGGTTGCATTGTAAATCTGGATTAGTATATCTTGCTTGCATAAGGCTGATTCAATTATATTAAACAGTAAAATTTAGCTAGACTTAGTTAATAGTCAAAATTCAGGTTATTATAAGATTTAACCGTGTTTTTAAAGCTCAAAAATTCATAAGTAAAACCTAATTGAATTGTGCAACTATAAAAATAAAAATGCAGGTAGACACAGACAATATGAAAATACTCGAAACCCCACAAAAATTTGAGCTGGATTCAGCAGCATTCAAAAAATTCTTGAATGGTAATCGAAGACTGAGAGGAGGAATGACGACTCAGCAATATGAGGAAATCCACGGGTCAATTTCAGCGAAATAAACAACCGAATTTTGCAGAGGGAGGAAGAAACCATCTTCGATCGATTGGGTGGGGAGTCAACAACCCTAAGTTTATCAATTTTAAACTGATTAACGAGAAAATTAAATAGCTCGCTTGATAGAAAAAAATCATTTGAAAGATCGAACACCACAGCTAATGATTCATCTAAGGTAGTAAATTAATTCGAATGCGGGACTGTAAATATTCGGCTTGTTTTATTTTCACAAAATAAAATTTAAAGTTTGCAAAATAAATACTGTTTACTAATTTAGCACTTGGATTCAATACAATTTTTAATACACAAGTATTTTAATTTTTTTCATTTAAAATATCACATATATTTCTGATAAATCATTGAAAACCAAAATTAAAATTTATTTCGAGATGCTAAAATACTCAAAAAAATCAATATCGCTTTAATTAGCTGAAGTAAATAC